>CAXIWQ010000228.1:0-64325 GCA_964036275.1 Litoditis marina
TCAACTTATGCTAATAAGATGAACATTTTTTAGTTTCTACACATGAGAAGAGTTCAAAAATACCAAGTTGAACACTAAATCTCACGTAGGGCAAAAATCGCAACTCCATTCACGTCAATTTGGGGAGTGTTTTTAGTTAGCACCGCCACTCAATTATTTCGGGACTGTTTCAACTTATGCAAATAGATGAACATTTTGAGTTTCTACACATGAGAGGAGTTCAAAAGACCAAGTTTGAACACTAAATCCCACGTAGGGCGAAAATGCGCAACTCCATTCACGTCAACTTGGGGTGTTTTTGGTTAGCACCGCCACTCAATTATTTCGGGACTGTTTCAACTTATGCTAATAAGATGAACATTTGAAGTTTCTACACATGAAAGGAGTTCAAAAATACCAAGTTTGAACACTAAATCTCACGTAGGGCGAAAATCGCAACTCCATTCACGTCCAACTTGGGGGTGTTTTTGGTTAGCACCGCCATCAATTATTTCGGGACTGTTTCAACTTATGCTAATAAGATGAACATTTTGAGTTTCTACACATGAGTGGAGTTCAAAATACCAGTTTGAACACTAAATCTCACGTAGGGCAAAATCGCAACTCCATTCACGTCACTTTGGGGTGTTTTTGGTTAGCACCGCCACTCATTATTTCGGGACTGTTTCAACTTATGCAAATAAGATGAACATTTTTGAGTTTCTCCACATGAGAGGAGTTCAAAAATACCAAGTTTGTACACTAATCCACGTAGGGCGAAATCGCAACTCCATTCACGTCATCTTGGGGGTGTTTTTGGTTAGCACCGCCACTCAATTATTTCGGGACTGTTTCAACTTATGCTAATAAGATGAACATTTTAAGTTTCTACACTGAGAGGAGTTCAAAAATACCAAGGTTTGAACACTAAATCTCACGTAGGGCGAATATCGCAACTCCATTCACGTCAATTTGGGGGTGTTTTTGGTTAGCACCGCACTCAATTATTTCGGGACTGTTTCAACTTATGCTAATAAGATGAACATTTTTAAGTTTCTACGCATGAGAGGAGTTCAAAAATACCAAGTTTGAACACTAAATCCCACGTAGGGGGAAAATCGCAACTCATTCACGTCAACTGGGGGTGTTTTTGGTTAGCACCGCCACTCAATTATTTCGGACTGTTTCAACTTATGCTAATGAGATGAACATTTTTAAGTTTCTACACATGAGAGGAGTTCAAAATACCAAGTTTGAACACTAAATCCCACGTTAGGGCGAAAATCGCAACTCCATTCACGTCAATTTGGGGGTGTTTTTGGTTAGCACCGCCACTCAATTATTTCGGGACTGTTTCAACTTATGCAAATAAGATGAACATTTTTGAGTTATCTCACATGAGAGGAGTTCAGAAAATACCAAGTTGAACACTAAATCCCACGTAGGGCGAAAATCGCAACTCCATTCACGTCAACTGGGGGGTGTTTTTGGTTAGCACCGCCACTCAATAATTTCGGGACTGTTTCAACTTATGCAAATAAGATGAACATTTTTGAGTTTCTACACATGAGAGGAGTTCAAAAATACCAAGTTTGAACACTAAATCCCACGTAGGGGAAAATCGCAACTCCATTCACGTCAACTAGGGGGTGTTTTTGGTTAGCACGGCCACTCAATTATTTCGGGACTGTTTCAACTTATGCAAATAAGATAAACATTTTTGAGTTTCTACACACGAGGGGAGTTCAAAATACCAAGTTTGAACTCTAAATCTCACGTAGGGCAAAAATCGCAACTCCATTCACGTCAATTTGGGGGTGTTTTTGGTTAGCACCGCCACTCAATTATTTCGGGACTGTTTCAATCTTATGCAAATAAGATGAACATTTTTAATTTCTCCACATGAGAGGAGTTCAAAAATACCAGTTTGAACACTAAATCCCACGTAGGGCGAAAATCGCAACTCATTCACGTCAACTTGGGGGTGTTTTTGGTTAGCACCAGCCACTCAATTATTTCGGGACTGTTTCAACTATGCTAATAGATGAACAATTTATAAGTTTCTACACATGAGAGGAGTTCAAAAATACCAAGTTTGAACACTAAATCTCACGTAGGGCGAAATCGCAACTCCATTCACGTCAACTTGGGGGTGTTTTTGGTTAGCACCGCCACTCAATTATTTCGGACTGTTTCAACTTATGCTAATAAGATGAACATTTTTAAGTTTCTACGCATGAGAGGAGTTCAAAAATACCAAGTTTGAACACTAAATCCCACGTAGGGGGAAAATCGCAACTCCATTCACGTCAACTTGGGGGTGTTTTTGGTTAGCACCGCCACTCAATTATTCGGGACTGTTTCAACTTATGCTAATAAGATGAACATTTTTAAGTTTCTACACATGAGAGGAGTTCAAAATACCAAGTTTGAACACTAAATCCCACGTAGGGCGAAAATCGCAACTCCATTTACGTCAACTTGGGGGTGTTTTTTGGTTAGCACCGCCACTCAATTATTTCGGGGACTGTTTCAACTTATGCTAATAAGATGAACATTTTTAAGTATCTACGCATGAGAGGAGTTCAAAAATACCAAGTTTGAACACTAAATCCCACGTAGGGCGAAAATCGCAACTCCATTCACGTCAATTTGGGGGTGTTTTTGGTTAGCACCGCCACTCAATAATTTCGGGACTGTTTCAACTTATGCAAATAAGATGAACATTTTTGAGTTTTCTACACATGAGAGGAGTTCAAAAATACCAAGTTTGAACACTAAATCCCACGTAGGGGAAAATCGGCAACTCCATTCACGTCACTAGGGGGGTGTTTTGGTTAGCACGGCCACTCAATTATTTCGGGACTGTTTCAACTTATGCAAATAAGATAAACATTTTTGAGTTTCTACACACGAGGGGAGTTCAAAAATACCAAGTTTGAACACTAAATCTCACGTAGGGCAAAAATCGCAACTCCATTCACGTCAATTTGGGGTGTTTTTGGTTAGCACCGCCACTCATTATTTCGGGACTGTTTCAACTTATGCAAATAAGATGAACATTTTTTAATTTCTCCACATGAGAGGAGTTCAAAAATACCAAGTTTGAACACTAAATCCCACGTAGGGCGAAAATCGCAACTCCATTCACGTCAACTTGGGGGTGTTTTTGGTTAGCACCGCCACTCAATTATTTCGGACTGTTTCAACTTATGCTAATAAGATGAACATTTTAAGTTTCTACACATGAGAGGAGTTCAAAAATACCAGTTTGAACACTAAATCTCACGTAGGGCGAAAATCGCAACTCCATTCACGTCAACTTGGGGGTGTTTTTGGTTAGCACCGCCACTCAATTATTTCGGGACTGTTTCAACTTATGCTAATAAGATGAACATTTTTAAGTTTCTACGCATGAGAGGAGTTCAAATATACCAAGTTTGAACACTAAATCCCACGTAGGGGGAAAATCGCAACTCCATTCACGTCAACTTGGGGGTGTTTTTGGTTAGCACCGCCACTCAATTATTTCGGGACTGTTTCAACTTATGCTAATAAGATGAACATTTTTAAGTTTCTACACATGAGAGGAGTTCAAAAATACCAAGTTTGAACACTAAATCCCACGTAGGGCGAAAATCGCAACTCCATTTACGTCAACTTGGGGGTGTTTTTGGTTAGCACCGCCACTCAATTATTTCGGGACTGTTTCAACTTATGCTAATAAGATGAACATTTTTAAGTTTCTACGCATGAGAGGAGTTCAAAAATACCAAGTTTGAACACTAAATCCCACGTAGGGCGAAAATCGCAACTACCATTCACGTCAATTTGGGGGGTGTTTTTGGTTAGCACCGCCACTCAATAATTTCGGGACTGTTTCAACTTATGCAAATAAGATGAACATTTTTGAGTTTCTACACATGAGAGGAGTTCAAAAATACCTAGTTTGAACACTAAATCCCACGTAGGGGGAAAATCGCAACTCCATTCACGTCAACTAGGGGGTGTTTTTGGTTAGCACGGCCACTCAATTATTTCGGGACTGTTTCAACTTATGCAAATAAGATAAACATTTTTGAGTTTCTACACACGAGGGGAGTTCAAAATACCAAGTTTGACACTAATCTCACGTAGGGCAAAATCGCAACTCCATTCACGTCAATTTGGGGGTGTTTTTGGTTAGCACCGCCACTCAATTATTTCGGGACTGTTTCAACTTATGCAAATAAGATGAACATTTTTTAATTTCTCCACATGAGAGGAGTTCAAAAATACCAAGTTTGAACACTATATCCCACGTAGGGCGAAAATCGCAACTCCATTCACGTCAACTTGGGGGTGTTTTTGGTTAGCACCGCCACTCAATTATTTCGGGACTGTTTCAACTTATGCTAATAAGATGAACAGTTTTAAGTTTCTACACATGAGAGGAGTTCAAAAATACCAAGTTTGAACACTAAATCTCACGTAGGGCGAAAATCGCAACTCCATTCACGTCAACTTGGGGGTGTTTTGGTTAGCACCGCCACTCAATTATTTCGGGACTGTTTCAACTTATGCTAATAAGATGAACATTTTTAAGTTTCTACGCATGAGAGGAGTTCAAAAATACCAAGTTTGAACACTAAATCCCACGTAGGGGGAAAATCGCAACTCCATTCACGTCAACTTGGGGGTGTTTTTGGTTAGCACCGCCACTCAATTATTTCGGGACTGTTTCAACTTATGCTAATAAGATGAACATTTTTAAGTTTCTACACATGAGAGGAGTTCAAAAATACCAAGTTTGAACACTAAATCCCACGTAGGGCGAAAATCGCAACTCCATTTACGTCAACTTGGGGGTGTTTTGGTTAGCACCGCCACTCAATTATTTCGGGACTGTTTCAACTTATGCTAATAAGATGAACATTTTTAAGTTTCTACGCATGAGAGGAGTTCAAAAATACCAAGTTTGAACACTAAATCCCACGTAGGGCGAAAATCGCAACTCCATTCACGTCAATTTGGGGGTGTTTTTGGTTAGCACCGCCACTCAATTATTTCGGGACTGTTTCAACTTATGCAAATAAGATGAACATTTTTGAGTATCTACACATGAGAGGAGTTCAGAAATACCAAGTTTGAACACTAAATCCCACGTAGGGCGAAAATCGCAACTCCATTCACGTCACTTGGGGGTGTTTTTGGTTAGCACCGCCACTCAATTATTTCGGGACTGTTTCAACTTATGCAAATAAGATGAACATTTTTGAGTTTCTACACTTGAGAGGAGTTCAAAATACCAAGTTTGAACACTAAATCCCACGTAGGGGGAAAATCGCAACTCCATTCACGTCAACTAGGGGGTGTTTTTGGTTAGCACGGCCACTCAATTATTTCGGGACTGTTTCAACTTATGCAAATAAGATGAACATTTTTGAGTTTCTACACATGAGAGGAGTTCAGAAAATACCAAGTTTGAACACTAAATCCCACGTAGGGCGAAAATCGCAACTCCATTCACGTCAACTTGGGGGTGTTTTTGGTTAGCACCGCCACTCAATTATTTCGGGACTGTTTCAACTTATGCAAATAAGATGAACATTTTGAGTTTCTACACATGAGAGGAGTTCAAAAATACCAAGTTTGAACACTAAATCTCACGTAGGGCGAAAATCGCAACTCCATTCACGTCAACTAGGGGGTGTTTTTGGTTAGCACGGCCACTCAATTATTTCGGGACTGTTTCAACTTATGCAAATAGATAAACATTTTTGAGTTTCTACACACGAGGGGAGTTCAAAAATACCAAGTTTGAACACTAAATCTCACGTAGGGCGAAAATCGCAACTCCATTCACGTCAATTGGGGGTGTTTTCGGTTAGCACCGCCACTCAATTATTTCGGGACTGTTACAACTTATGCAAATAAGATGAACATTTTTGAGTTTCTACACATAAGAGGAGTTTAAAAATACCAAGTTTGAATACTAAATCTCACGTAGGGCGAAAATCGCAACTCCATTCACGTCAATTTGGGGGTGTTCTTGGTTAGCACGGCCACTCAATTATTTCGGGACTGTTTCAACTTATGCAAATAAGATGAACATTTTTGAGTTTCTACACATGAGAGGAGTTCAGAAAATACCAAGTTTGAACACTAAATCCCACGTAGGGCGAAAATCGCAACTCCATTCACGTCAACTTGGGGTGTGTTTTTGGTTAGCACCGCCACTCAATTATTTCGGGACTGTTTCAACTTATGCAAATAAGATGAACATTTTTGAGTTTCTACACATGAGAGGAGTTCAAAAATACCAAGTTTGAACACTAAATCTCACGTAGGGCGAAAATCGCAACTCCATTCACGTCAACTAGGGGGTGTTTTTGGTTAGCACGGCCACTCAATTATTTCGGGACTGTTTCAACTTATGCAAATAAGATAAACATTTTTGAGTTTCTACACACGAGGGGAGTTCAAAAATACCAAGTTTGAAACACTAAATCTCACGTAGGGCGAAATCGCAACTCCATTCACGTCAATTTGGGGGTGTTTTCGGTTAGCACCGCCACTCAATTATTTCGGGACTGTTACAACTAATGCAAATAAGATGAACATTTTTGAGTTTCTACACATAAGAGGAGTTTAAAAATACCAAGTTTGAATACTAAATCTCACGTAGGGCGAAAATCGCAACTCCATTCACGTCAATTAGGGGGTGTTTTTGGTTAGCACCGCCACTCAATTATTTCGGGACTGTTTCAACTTATGCTATTAAGATAAACATTTTTTGAGTTTCTACACATGAGGGAGTTCAAAAATACCATGTTTGAACACTAATCTCACTTAGGGCAAAATCGCATTCTCCATTCACGTCAATTTGGGGGTGTTTTTGGTTAGCACCGCCACTCAATTATTTCGGGACTGTTTCAACTTATGCTAATAAGATAAACATTTTTGAGTTTCTACACATGAGGGGAGTTCAAAAATACCAAGTTTGAACACTAAATCTCACTTAGGCAAAATCGCAACTCCATTCACGTCAATTTGGGGGTGTTTTTGGTTAGCACCGCCACTCAATTATTTCGGGACTGTTTCAACTTATGCAAATAAGATGAACATTTTCGAGTTTCTCCACATGAGAGGAGTTCAAAAATACCAAGTTTGAATACTAAATCTCACGTAGGGCGAAAATCGCAACTCCATTCACGTCAACTTGGGGGTGTTTTTGGTTAGCACCGCCACTCAATTATTTCGGACTGTTTCAACTTATTCAAATAAGATGAACATTTTTGAGTTTCTACACATGAGAGGAGTTCAGAAAATACCAAGTTTGAACACTTAACCCCACGTAGGGCGAAAATCGCAACTCATTCACGTCAACTTGGGGGTGTTTTTGGTTAGCACCGCCACTCAATTATTTCGGGACTGTTTCAACTTATGCTAATAAGATGAACATTTTTAAGTTTCTACACATGAGAGGAGTTCAAAAATACCAAGTTTGAACACTAAATTCCACGTAGGGCGAAAATCGCAACTCCATTCACGTCAACTTGGGGGTGTTTTTGGTTAGCACCGCCACTCAATTATTTCGGGACTGTTTCAACTTATTCAAATAAGATGAACATTTTTGAGTTTCTACACATGAGAGGAGTTCAGAAAATACCAAGTTTGAACACTTAACCCCACGTAGGGCGAAAATCGCAACTCCATTCACGTCAACTTGGGGGTGTTTTTGGGTTAGCACCGCCACTCATTATTTCGGGACTGTTTCAACTTATGCTATAAGATGAACATTTTTAAGTTTCTACACATGAGAGGAGTTCAAAAATACCAAGTTTGAAAACTAAATCTCACGTAGGGCGAAAATCGCAACTCCATTCACGTCAATTTGGGGGTGTTTTTGGTTAGCACCGCACTCAATTATTTCGGGACTGTTTCAACTTATGCAAATAAGATGAACATTTTTGAGTTTCTACACATGAGAGGAGTTCAAAAATACCAAGTTTGAACACTAAATCCCACGTAGGGGGAAAATCGCAACTCCATTCACGTCAACTAGGGGGAGTTTTTGGTTAGCACCGCCACTCAATTATTTCGGGACTGTTTCAACTTATGCAAATAAGATAAACATTTTTGATGTTCTACACATGAGGGGAGTTCAAAATACCAAGTTTGAACACTAAATCTCACGTAGGGCGAAAATCGCAACTCCATACACGTCAATTTGGGGGTGTTTTTGGTTAGCACCGCCACTCAATTATTTCGGGACTGTTTCAACTTATGCAAATAAGATGAACATTTTTGAGTTTCTACACATAAGAGGAGTTCAAAAATACCAAGTTTGAATACTAAATCTCACGTAGGGCAAAAATCGCAACTCCATCACGTCAATTTGGGGTGTTTTGGTTAGCACCGCCACTCAATTATTCCGGGACTGTTTCAACTTATGCTGAATAAGATAAACATTTTTGAGTTTTCTACACATGAGGGGAGTTCAAAAATACCAAGTTTGAACACTAAATCTCCCGTAGGGCAAAAATCGCAACTCCATTCACGTCAATTGGGGGTGTTTTTGGTTAGCACCGCCACTCAATTATTTCGGGACTGTTTCAACTTATGCAAATAAGATGAACATTTTTGAGTTTCTCCACATGAGAGGAGTTCAAAAATACCAAGTTTGAACACTAAATCCCACGTAGGGCGAAAATCGCAACTCCATACACGTCAATTTGGGGGTGTTTTTGGTTAGCACCGCCACTCAATTATTCGGGACTGTTTCAACTTATGCAAATAAGATGAACATTTTCGAGTTTCTCCACATGAGAGGAGTTCAAAAATACCAAGTTTGAATACTAAATCTCACGTAGGGCGAAAATCGCAACTCCATTCACGTCAACTTGGGGGTGTTTTTGGTTAGCACCGCCACTCAATTATTTCGGGACTGTTTCAACTTATTCAAATAAGATGAACATTTTTGAGTTTCTACACATGAGAGGAGTTCAGAAAATACCAAGTTTGAACACTTAACCCCACGTAGGGCGAAAATCGCAACTCCATTCACGTCAACTTGGGGTGTTTTTGGTTAGCACCGCCACTCAATTATTTCGGGACTGTTTCAACTTATGCTAATAAGATGAACATTTTTAAGTTTCTACACATGAGAGGAGTTCAAAAATACCAAGTTTGAACACTAAATTCCACGTAGGGCGAAAATCGCAACTCCATTCACGTCAACTTGGGGGTGTTTTTGGTTAGCACCGCCACTCAATTATTTCGGGACTGTTTCAACTTATTCAAATAAGATGAACATTTTTTGAGTTTCTACACATGAGAGGAGTTCAGAAAATACCAAGTTTGAACACTTAACCCCACGTAGGGCGAAAATCGCAACTCCATTCACGTCAACTTGGGGTGTTTTTGGTTAGCACGCCACTCAATTATTTCGGGACTGTTTCAACTTATGCTAATAAGATGAACATTTTTAAGTTTCTACACATGAGAGGAGTTCAAAAATACCAAGTTTGAAAACTAAATCTCACGTAGGGCGAAAATCGCAACTCCATTCACGTCAATTTGGGGGTGTTTTTGGTTAGCACCGCCACTCAATTATTTCGGGACTGTTTCAACTTATTCAAATAAGATGAACATTTTTGAGTTTCTACACATGAGAGGAGTTCAGAAAATACCAAGTTTGAACACTTAACCCCACGTAGGGCGAAAATCGCAACTCCATTCACGTCAATTTGGGGGTGTTTTTGGTTAGCACCGCCACTCAATTATTTCGGGACTGTTTCAACTTATGCAAATAAGATGAACATTTTTGAGTTTCTCACATGAGAGGAGTTCAGAAAATACCAAGTTTGAACACTAAATCCCACGTAGGGCGAAAATCGCAACTCCATTCACGTCAACTTGGGGGTGTTTTTGGTTAGCACCGCCACTCAATTATTTCGGGACTGTTTCAACTTATGCTAATAAGATAAACATTTTTGAGTTTCTACACATGAGGGGAGTTCAAAAATACCAAGTTTGAACACTAAATCTCACGTAGGGCAAAAATCGCAACTCCATTCACGTCAATTTGGGGGTGTTTTTGGTTAGCACCGCCACTCAATTATTTCGGGACTGTTTCAACTTATGCAAATAAGATGAACATTTTTGAGTTTCTCCACATGAGAGGAGTTCAAAAATACCAAGTTTGAACACTAAATCCCACGTAGGGCGAAAATCGCAACTCCATTCACGTCAACTTGGGGGTGTTTTTGGTTAGCACCGCCACTCAATTATTTCGGGACTGTTTCAACTTATGCAAATGAGATGAACATTTTTGAGTTTCTACACATGAGAGGAGTTCAGAAAATACCAAGTTTGAACACTAAATCCCACGTAGGGCGAAAAATCGCAACTCCATTCACGTCAACTTGGGGGTGTTTTTGGTTAGCACCGCCACTCAATTATTTCGGGACTGTTTCAACTTATGTTAATAAGATGAACATTTTGAAGTTTCTACACATTAAAGGAGTTCAAAATACCAAGTTTGAACACTAAATCTCACGTAGGGCGAAAATCGCAACTCCCATTCACGTCAACTTGGGGGTGTTTTTGGTTAGCACCGCCACTCAATTATTTTGGGACTGTTTCAACTTATGCTAATAAGATAAACATTTCTGAGTTTCTACACATGAGGGGAGTTCAAAAATACCAAGTTTGAACACTAAATCTCACGTAGGGCAAAAATCGCAACTCCATTCACGTCAATTTGGGGTGTTTTTGGTTAGCACCGCCACTCAATTATTTCGGGACTGTTTCAACTTATGCAAATAAGATGAACATTTTTGAGTTTCTCCACATGAGAGGAGTTCAAAAATACCAAGTTTGAACACTAAATCCCACGTAGGGCGAAAATCACAACTCCATTCACGTCAACTTGGGGTGTTTTTGGTTAGCACCGCACTCAATTATTTCGGGACTGTTTCAACTTATTCAAATAAGATGAACATTTTTGAGTTTCTACACATGAGAGGAGTTCAGAAAATACCAAGTTTGTACACTTAAGCCCACGTAGGGCGAAAATCGCAACTCCATTCACGTCAACTTGGGGGTGTTTTGGTTAGCACCGCCACTCAATTATTTCGGGACTGTTTCAACTTATGCTAATAAGATGAACATTTTTAAGTTTCTACACATGAGAGGAGTTCAAAAATACCAAGTTTGAACACTAAATCCCACGTAGGGCGAAAATCGCAACTCATTCACGTCAATTTGGGGGTGTTTTTGGTTAGCACCGCCACTCAATTATTTCGGGACTGTTTCAACTTATGCAAATAAGATGAACATTTTTGAGTTTCTACACATGAGAGGAGTTCAAAAGACCAAGTTTGAACACTAAATCTCACGTAGGGCGAAAATCGCAACTCCATTCACGTCAATTTGGGGTGTTTTTGTTAGCACCGCCACTCAATTATTCGGGACTGTTTCAACTTATGCTAATAAGATGAACATTTTTAAGTTTCTACACATGAGAGGAGTTCAAAAATACCAAGTTTGAACACTAAATCTCACGTAGGGCGAAAATCGCAACTCCATTCACGTCAACTTGGGGGTGTTTTTGGTTAGCACGGCCACTCAATTATTTCGGGACTGTTTCAACTTATGCAAATAAGATGAACATTTTTAAGTTTCTACACATAAGAGGAGTTCAAAATACCAAGTTTGAATACTAAATCTCACGTAGGGCGAAAATCGCAACTCCATTCACGTCAATTTGGGGGTGTTTTTGGTTAGCACCGCCACTCAATTATTTCGGGACTGTTTCAACTTATGCAAATAAGATGAACATTTTTGAGTTTCTCCACATGAGAGGAGTTCAAAAATACCAAGTTTGAACACTAAATCCCACGTAGGGCGAAAATCGCAACTCCATTCACGTCAACTTGGGGGTGTTTTTGGTAAGCACCGCCACTCAATTATTTCGGGACTGTTTCAACTTATGCAAATAGATGAACATTTTGAGTTTCTACACATGAGAGGAGTTCAGAAAATACCAAGTTTGAACACTAAATCCACGTAGGGCGAAAATCGCAACTCCATTCACGTCAACTTGGGGGTGTTTTTGGTTAGCACCGCCACTCAATTATTCGGGACTGTTTCAACTTATGCTAATAAGATGAACATTTTGAAGTTTCTACACATTAAAGGAGTTCAAAAATACCAAGTTTGAACACTAAATCTCACGTAGGGCGAAAATCGCAACTCCATTCACGTCAACTTGGGGTGTTTTTGGTTAGCACCGCCACTCAATTATTTCGGGACTGTTTCAACTTATGCTAATAAGATAAACAATTTTGAGTTCTACACATGAGGGGAGTTCAAAAATACCAAGTTTGAACACTAAATCTCACGTAGGGCAAAATCGCAACTCCATTCACGTCAATTTGGGGGTGTTTTTTGGTTAGCACCGCCACTCAATTATTTCGGGACTGTTTCAACTTATGCAAATAAGATGACATTTTTGAGTTTCTCCACATGAGAGGAGTTCAAAAATACCAAGTTTGAACACTAAATCCACGTAGGCGAAAATCGCAACTCCATTCACGTCAACTTGGGGTGTTTGTGGTTAGCACCGCCACTCAATTATTTCGGGACTGTTTCACTTATTCAAATAAGATGAACATTTTGAGTTTCTACACATGAGAGGAGTTCAGAAAATACCAAGTTTGAACACTAACCCCCACGTAGGGCGAAAATCGCAACTCCATTCACGTCAACTTGGGGGTGTTTTTGGTTAGCACCGCCACTCAATTATTTCGGGACTGTTTCAACTTATGCTAATAAGATGAACTTTTTAAGTTTCTACACATGAGAGGAGTTCAAAAATATCAAGTTTGAACACTAAATCCCACGTAGGGCGAAAATCGCAACTCCATTCACGTCAATTTGGGGGTGTTTTTGGTTAGCACCGCCACTCAATTATTTCGGGACTGTTTCAACTTATGCAAATAGATGAACATTTTTGAGTTTCTACACATGAGAGGAGTTCAAAAGACCAAGTTTGAACACTAAATTTCACGTAGGGCGAAAATCGCAACTCCATTCACGTCAATTTGGGGTGTTTTTGGTTAGCACCGCCACTCAATTATTTCGGGACTGTTTCAACTTATGCTAATAGATGAACATTTTTAAGTTTCTACACATGAGAGGAGTTCAAAAATACCAAGTTTGAACACTAAATCTCACGTAGGGCGAAAATCGCACTCCATTCACGTCAACTTGGGGGTGTTTTTGGTTAGCACGGCCACTCAATTATTCGGGACTGTTTCAACTTATGCAAATAAGATGAACATTTTAAGTTTCTACACATAAGAGGAGTTCAAAAAATACCAGTATTGAATACTAATCTCACGTAGGGCGAAAATCGCAATCTCCATTCACGTCAATTTGGGGTGTTTTTGGTTAGCACCGCCACTCAATTATTTCGGGACTGTTTCAACTTATGCTAATAAGATGACATTTTAAGTTTCTACACATGAGAGGAGTTCAAAAATACCAAGTTTGAACACTAAATCCCACGTAGGGGGAAATCGCAACTCCATTCACGTCAACTTGGGGGTGTTTTTGGTTAGCACCGCCACTCAATTATTTCGGGACTGTTTCAACGTATGCTAATAAGATGAACATTTTTTAGTTTCTACACATGAGAGGAGTTCAAAAATACCAAGTTTGAACACTAAATCCCACGTAGGGCGAAAATCGCAACTCCATTCACGTCAACTTGGGGTGTTTTTGGTTAGCCCGCCACTCAATTATTTCGGGACTGTTTCAACTTATGCTAATAAGATGACATTTTTTAGTTTCTACACATGAGAAGAGTTCAAAAATACCAAGTTTGAACACTAAATCTCACGTAGGGCAAAAATCGCAACTCCATTCACGTCAATTTGGGAGTGTTTTTGGTTAGCACCGCCACTCAATTATTTCGGGACTGTTTCAACTTATGCAAATAAGATGAACATTTTTGAGTTTCTACACATGAGAGGAGTTCAAAAGACCAAGTTTGAACACTAAATCCCACGTAGGGCGAAAATCGCAACTCCATTCACGTCAACTTGGGGGTGTTTTTGGTTAGCACCGCCACTCAATTATTTCGGGACTGTTTCAACTTATGCTAATAAGCTGAACATTTTGAAGTTTCTACACATGAAAGGAGTTCAAAAATACCAAGTTTGAACACTAAATCTCACGTAGGGCGAAAATCGCAACTCCATTCACGTCAACTTGGGGGTGTTTTTGGTTAGCACCGCCACTCAATTATTTCGGGACTGTTTCAACTTATGCTAATAAGATGAACATTTTTTAGTTTCTACACATGAGAGGAGTTCAAAAATACCAAGTTTGAACACTAAATCCCACGTAGGGCGAAAATCGCAACTCCATTCACGTCAATTTGGGGGGGTTTTTGGTTAGCACCGCCACTCAATTATTTCGGGACTGTTTCAACTTATGCTAATAAGATGAACATTTTAAAGTTTCTACGCATGAGAGGAGTTCAAAAATACCAAGTTTGAACACTAAATCCCACGTAGGGGGAAAATCGCAACTCCATTCACGTCAACTTGGGGGTGTTTTTGGTTAGCACCGCCACTCAATTATTTCGGGACTGTTTCAACTTATGCTAATAAGATGAACATTTACGAGTTTCTACACATGAGAGGAGTTCAAAAATACCAAGTTTGAACACTAAATCCCACGTAGGGCGAAAATCGCAACTCCATTCACGTCAACTTGGGGGTGTTTTTGGTTAGCACCGCCACTCAATTATTTCGGGACTGTTTCAACTTATGCTAATAAGATGAACATTTACGAGTTTCTACACATGAGAGGAGTTCAAAAATACCAAGTTTGAACACTAAATCCCACGTAGGGTGAAAATCGCAACTCCATTCACGTCAACTTGGGGGTGTTTTTGGTTAGCACCGCCACTCAATTATTTCGGGACTGTTTCAACTTATGCTAATAAGATGAACATTTACGAGTTTCTACACATGAGAGGAGTTCAAAAATACCAAGTTTGAACACTAAATCCCACGTAGGGCGAAAATCGCAACTCCATTTACGTCAACTTGGGGGTGTTTTTGGTTAGCACCGCCACTCAATTATTTCGGGACTGTTTCAACTTATGCTAATAAGATGAACATGTACGAGTTTCTACACATGAGAGGAGTTCAAAAATACCAAGTTTGAACACTAAATCTCACGTAGGGCGAAAATCGCAACTCCATTCACGTCAACTTGGGGGTGTTTTTGGTTAGCACCGCCACTCAATTATTTCGGGACTGTTTCAACTTATGCTAATAAGATGAACATTTACGAGTTTCTACACATGAGAGGAGTTCAAAAATACCAAGTTTGAACACTAAATCTCACGTAGGGCGAAAATCGCAACTCCATTCACGTCAACTTGGGGGTGTTTTTGGTTAGCACCGCCACTCAATTATTTCGGGACTGTTTCAACTTATTCAAATAAGATGAACATTTTTGAGTTTCTACACATGAGAGGAGTTCAGAAAATACCAAGTTTGAACACTTAACCCCACGTAGGGCGAAAATCGCAACTCCATTCACGTCAACTTGGGGGTGTTTTTGGTTAGCACCGCCACTCAATTATTTCGGGACTGTTTCAACTTATGCTAATAAGATGAACATTTTTAAGTTTCTACACATGAGAGGAGTTCAAAAATACCAAGTTTGAACACTAAATCCCACGTAGGGCGAAAATCGCAACTCCATTCACGTCAATTTGGGGGTGTTTTTGGTTAGCACCGCCACTCAATTATTTCGGGACTGTTTCAACTTATGCTAATAAGATGAATATTTTTCAGTTTCTACACATGAGAGGAGTTCAAAAACACCAAGTTTGAACACTAAATCTCGCGTAGGGGGAAAATCGCAACTCCATTCACGTCAACTTGGGGGTGTTTTTGGTTAGCACCGCCACTCAATTATTTCGGGACTGTTTCAACTTATGCTAATAAGATGAACATTTACGAGTTTCTACACATGAGAGGAGTTCAAAAATACCAAGTTTGAATACTAAATCTCGCGTAGGGCGAAAATCGCAACTCCATTCACGTCAACTTGGGGGTGTTTTTGGTTAGCACCGCCACTCAATTATTTCGGGACTGTTTCAACTTATGCTAATAAGATGAACATTTACGAGTTTTCTACACATGAGAGGAGTTCAAAAATACCAAGTTTGAACACTAAATCTCACGTAGGGCGAAAATCGCAACTCCATTCACGTCAACTTGGGGGTGTTTTTGGTTAGCACCGCCACTCAATTATTTCGGGACTGTTTCAACTTATGCTAATAAGATGAACATTTACGAGTTTCTACACATGAGAGGAGTTCAAAAATACCAAGTTTGAACACTAAATCCCACGTAGGGCGAAAATCGCAACTCCATTCACGTCAACTTGGGGGTGTTTTTGGTTAGCACCGCCACTCAATTATTTCGGGACTGTTTCAACTTATGCTAATAAGATGAACATTTTTAAGTTTCTACACATGAGAGGAGTTGAAAAATACCAAGTTTGAACACTAAATCTCACGTAGGGCGAAAATCGCAACTCCATTCACGTCAACTTGGGGGTGTTTTTGGTTAGCACCGCCACTCAATTATTTCGGGACTGTTTCAACTTATGCTAATAAGATGAATATTTTTCAGTTTCTACACATGAGAGGAGTTCAAAAACACCAAGTTTGAACACTAAATCTCGCGTAGGGGGAAAATCGCAACTCCATTCACGTCAACTTGGGGGTGTTTTTGGTTAGCACCGCCACTCAATTATTTCGGGACTGTTTCAACTTATGCTAATAAGATGAACATTTACGAGTTTCTACACATGAGAGGAGTTCAAAAATACCAAGTTTGAATACTAAATCTCGCGTAGGGCGAAAATCGCAACTCCATTCACGTCAACTTGGGGGTGTTTTTGGTTAGCACCGCCACTCAATTATTTCGGGACATTTTCAACTTATGCTAATAAGATGAACATTTTTTAGTTTCTACACATGAGAAGAGTTCAAAAATACCAAGTTTGAACACTAAATCTCACGTAGGGCAAAAATCGCAACTCCATTCACGTCAATTTGGGAGTGTTTTTGGTTAGCACCGCCACTCAATTATTTCGGGACTGTTTCAACTTATGCAAATAAGATGAACATTTTTGAGTTTCTACACATGAGAGGAGTTCAAAAGACCAAGTTTGAACACTAAATCCCACGTAGGGCGAAAATCGCAACTCCATTCACGTCAACTTGGGGGTGTTTTTGGTTAGCACCGCCACTCAATTATTTCGGGACTGTTTCAACTTATGCTAATAAGCTGAACATTTTGAAGTTTCTACACATGAAAGGAGTTCAAAAATACCAAGTTTGAACACTAAATCTCACGTAGGGCGAAAATCGCAACTCCATTCACGTCAACTTGGGGGTGTTTTTGGTTAGCACCGCCACTCAATTATTTCGGGACTGTTTCAACTTATGCTAATAAGATGAACATTTTTTAGTTTCTACACATGAGAGGAGTTCAAAAATACCAAGTTTGAACACTAAATCCCACGTAGGGCGAAAATCGCAACTCCATTCACGTCAATTTGGGGGGTTTTTGGTTAGCACCGCCACTCAATTATTTCGGGACTGTTTCAACTTATGCTAATAAGATGAACATTTTTAAGTTTCTACGCATGAGAGGAGTTCAAAAATACCAAGTTTGAACACTAAATCCCACGTAGGGGGAAAATCGCAACTCCATTCACGTCAACTTGGGGGTGTTTTTGGTTAGCACCGCCACTCAATTATTTCGGGACTGTTTCAACTTATGCTAATGAGATGAACATTTTAAGTTTCTACACATGAGAGGAGTTCAAAAATACCAAGTTTGAACACTAAATCCCACGTAGGGCGAAAATCGCAACTCCATTTACGTCAACTTGGGGGTGTTTTTGGTTAGCACCGCCACTCAATTATTTCGGGACTGTTTCAACTTATACTAATAAGATGAACATTTTTGAGTTTCTACACATGGGAGAAGTTCAAAAATACCAAGTTTGAACACTAAATCCCACGTAGGGCGAAAATCGCAACTCCATTCACGTCAACTTGGGGGTGTTTTTGGTTAGCACCGCCACTCAATTATTTCGGGACTGTTTCAACTTATGCTAATAAGATGAACATTTACGAGTTTCTACACATGAGAGGAGTTCAAAAATACCAAGTTTGAACACTAAATCCCACGTAGGGTGAAAATCGCAACTCCATTCACGTCAACTTGGGGTGTTTTTGGTTAGCACCGCCACTCAATTATTTCGGGACTGTTTCAACTTATGCTAATAAGATGAACATTTACGAGTTTCTACACATGAGAGGAGTTCAAAAATACCAAGTTTGAACACTAAATCCCACGTAGGGCGAAAATCGCAACTCCATTTACGTCAACTTGGGGTGTTTTTGGTTAGCACCGCCACTCAATTATTTCGGGACTGTTTCAACTTATGCTAATAAGATGAACATGTACGAGTTTCTACACATGAGAGGAGTTCAAAAATACCAAGTTTGAACACTAAATCTCACGTAGGGCGAAAATCGCAACTCCATTCACGTCAACTTGGGGGTGTTTTTGGTTAGCACCGCCACTCAATTATTTCGGGACTGTTTCAACTTATGCTAATAAGATGAACATTTACGAGTTTCTACACATGAGAGGAGTTCAAAAATACCAAGTTTGAACACTAAATCTCACGTAGGGCGAAAATCGCAACTCCATTCACGTCAACTTGGGGTGTTTTGGTTAGCACCGCCACTCAATTATTTCGGGACTGTTTCAACTTATTCAAATAAGATGAACATTTTTGAGTTTCTACACATGAGAAGAGTTCAGAAAATACCAAGTTTGAACACTTAACCCCACGTAGGGCGAAAATCGCAACTCCATTCACGTCAACTTGGGGGTGTTTTTGGTTAGCACCGCCACTCAATTATTTCGGGACTGTTTCAACTTATGCTAATAAGATGAACATTTTTAAGTTTCTACACATGAGAGGAGTTCAAAAATACCAAGTTTGAACACTAAATCCCACGTAGGGCGAAAATCGCAACTCCATTCACGTCAATTTGGGGGTGTTTTTGGTTAGCACCGCCACTCAATTATTTCGGGACTGTTTCAACTTATGCTAATAAGATGAATATTTTTCAGTTTCTACACATGAGAGGAGTTCAAAAACACCAAGTTTGAACACTAAATCTCGCGTAGGGGGAAAATCGCAACTCCATTCACGTCAACTTGGGGGTGTTTTTGGTTAGCACCGCCACTCAATTATTTCGGGACTGTTTCAACTTATGCTAATAAGATGAACATTTACGAGTTTCTACACATGAGAGGAGTTCAAAAATACCAAGTTTGAATACTAAATCTCGCGTAGGGCGAAAATCGCAACTCCATTCACGTCAACTTGGGGTGTTTTTGGTTAGCACCGCCACTCAATTATTTCGGGACTGTTTCAACTTATGCTAATAAGATGAACATTTACGAGTTTTCTACACATGAGAGGAGTTCAAAAATACCAAGTTTGAACACTAAATCTCACGTAGGGCGAAAATCGCAACTCCATTCACGTCAACTTGGGGGTGTTTTTGGTTAGCACCCGCCACTCAATTATTTCGGGACTGTTTCAACTTATGCTAATAAGATGAACATTTACGAGTTTCTACACATGAGAGGAGTTCAAAAATACCAAGTTTGAACACTAAATCCCACGTAGGGCGAAAATCGCAACTCCATTCACGTCAACTTGGGGGTGTTTTTGGTTAGCACCGCCACTCAATTATTTCGGGACTGTTTCAACTTATGCTAATAAGATGAACATTTTTAAGTTTCTACACATGAGAGGAGTTGAAAAATACCAAGTTTGAACACTAAATCTCACGTAGGGCGAAAATCGCAACTCCATTCACGTCAACTTGGGGGTGTTTTTGGTTAGCACCGCCACTCAATTATTTCGGGACTGTTTCAACTTATGCTAATAAGATGAATATTTTTCAGTTTCTACACATGAGAGGAGTTCAAAAACACCAAGTTTGAACACTAAATCTCGCGTAGGGGGAAAATCGCAACTCCATTCACGTCAACTTGGGGGTGTTTTTGGTTACCACCGCCACTCAATTATTTCGGGACTGTTTCAACTTATGCTAATAAGATGAACATTTACGAGTTTCTACACATGAGAGGAGTTCAAAAATACCAAGTTTGAATACTAAATCTCGCGTAGGGCGAAAATCGCAACTCCATTCACGTCAACTTGGGGGTGTTTTTGGTTAGCACCGCCACTCAATTATTTCGGGACTGTTTCAACTTATGCTAATAAGATGAATATTTTTCAGTTTCTACACATGAGAGGAGTTCAAAAACACCAAGTTTGAACACTAAATCTCACGTAGGGCGAAAATCGCAACTCCATTCACGTCAACTTGGGGGTGTTTTTGGTTAGCACCGCCACTCAATTATTTCGGGACTGTTTCAACTTATGCTAATAAGATGAACATTTACGAGTTTCTACACATGAGAGGAGTTCAAAAATACCAAGTTTGAATACTAAATCCCACGTAGGGCGAAAATCGCAACTCCATTCACGTCAACTTGGGGGTGTTTTTGGTTAGCACCGCCACTCAATTATTTCGGGACTGTTTCAACTTATGCTAATAAGATGAACATTTACGAGTTTCTACACATGAGAGGAGTTCAAAAATACCAAGTTTGAACACTAAATCTCACGTAGGGCGAAAATCGCAACTCCATTCACGTCAACTTGGGGGTGTTTTTGGTTAGCACCGCCACTCAATTATTTCGGGACTGTTTCAACTTATGCTAATAAGATGAATATTTTTCAGTTTCTACACATGAGAGGAGTTCAAAAACACCAAGTTTGAACACTAAATCTCGCGTAGGGCGAAAATCGCAACTCCATTCACGTCAACTTGGGGGTGTTTTTGGTTAGCACCGCCACTCAATTATTTCGGGACTGTTTCAACTTATGCTAATAAGATGAACATTTACGAGTTTCTACACATGAGAGGAGTTCAAAAATACCAAGTTTGAATACTAAATCTCGCGTAGGGCGAAAATCGCAACTCCACTCACGTCAACTTGGGGGTGTTTTTGGTTAGCACCGCCACTCAATTATTTCGGGACTGTTTCAACTTATGCTAATAAGATGAATATTTTTCAGTTTCTACACATGAGAGGAGTTCAAAAACACCAAGTTTGAACACTAAATCCCACGTAGGGGGAAAATCGCAACTCCATTCACGTCAACTTGGGGGTGTTTTTGGTTAGCACCGCCACTCAATTATTTCGGGACTGTTTCAACTTATGCTAATAAGATGAACATTTTTTAGTTTCTACACATGAGAGGAGTTCAAAAATACCAAGTTTGAACACTAAATCCCACGTAGGGCGAAAATCGCAACTCCATTCACGTCAACTTGGGGGTGTTTTTGGTTAGCACCGCCACTCAATTATTTCGGGACTGTTTCAACTTATGCTAATAAGATGAACATTTTTAAGTTTCTACACATGAGAGAAGTTCAAAAATACCAAGTTTGAACACTAAATCCCACGTAGGGCGAAAATCGCAACTCCATTCACGTCAACTTGGGGGTGTTTTTGGTTAGCACCGCCACTCAATTATTTCGGGACTGTTTCAACTTATGCTAATAAGATGAACATTTACGAGTTTCTACACATGAGAGGAGTTCAAAAATACCAAGTTTGAATACTAAATCTCGCGTAGGGCGAAAATCGCAACTCCATTCACGTCAACTTGGGGGTGTTTTTGGTTAGCACCGCCACTCAATTATTTCGGGACTGTTTCAACTTATGCTAATAAGATGAATATTTTTCAGTTTCTACACATGAGAGGAGTTCAAAAACACCAAGTTTGAACACTAAATCCCACGTAGGGGGAAAATCGCAACTCCATTCACGTCAACTTGGGGGTGTTTTTGGTTAGCACCGCCACTCAATTATTTCGGGACTGTTTCAAGTTATGCTAATAAGATGAACATTTTTTAGTTTCTACACATGAGAGGAGTTCAAAAATACCAAGTTTGAACACTAAATCCCACGTAGGGCGAAAATCGCAACTCCATTCACGTCAACTTGGGGGTGTTTTTGGTTAGCACCGCCACTCAATTATTTCGGGACTGTTTCAACTTATGCTAATAAGATGAACATTTTTAAGTTTCTACACATGAGAGAAGTTCAAAAATACCAAGTTTGAACACTAAATCCCACGTAGGGCGAAAATCGCAACTCCATTCACGTCAACTTGGGGGTGTTTTTGGTTAGCACCGCCACTCAATTATTTCGGGACTGTTTCAACTTATGCTATTAAGATGAACATTTTTGAGTTTCTACACATGAGAGAAGTTCAAAAATACCAAGTTTGAACACTAAATCCCACGTAGGGCGAAAATCGCAACTCCATTCACGTCAACTTGGGGGTGTTTTTGGTTAGCACCGCCACTCAATTATTTCGGGACTGTTTCAACTTATGCTAATAAGATGAACATTTACGAGTTTCTACACATGAGAGGAGTTCACAAATACCAAGTTTGAACACTAAATCTCACGTAGGGCGAAAATCGCAACTCCATTCACGTCAACTTGGGGGTGCTTTTGGTTAGCACCGCCACTCAATTATTTCGGGACTGTTTCAACTTATGCTAATAAGATGAACATTTTTGAGTTTCTACACATGAGAGAAGTTCAAAAATACCAAGTTTGAACACTAAATCCCACGTAGGGCGAAAATCGCAACTCCATTCACGTCAACTTGGGGGTGTTTTTGGTTAGCACGGCCACTCAATTATTTCGGGACTGTTTCAACTTATACAAATAAGATGAACATTTTTAAGTTTCTACACATGAGAGGAGTTCAAAAATACCAAGTTTGAAAACTAAATCTCACGTAGGGCGAAAATCGCAACTCCATTCACGTCAACTTGGGGGTGTTTTTGGTTAGCACCGCCACTCAATTATTTCGGGACTGTTTCAACTTATGCAAATAAGATGAACATTTTTAAGTTTCTACACATGAGAGGAGTTCAAAAATACCAAGTTTGAACACTAAATCCCACGTAGGGCGAAAATCGCAACTTCATTTACGTCAACTTGGGGGTGTTTTTGGTTAGCACCGCCACTCAATTATTTCGGGACTGTTTCAACTTATGCTAATAAGATGAACATTTTTGAGTTTCTACACATGAGAGAAGTTCAAAAATACCAAGTTTGAACACTAAATCCCACGTAGGGCGAAAAACGCAACTCCATTCACGTCAACTTGGGGGTGCTTTTGGTTAGCACCGCCACTCAATTATTTCGGGACTGTTTCAACTTATGCTAATAAGTTGAACATTTTTGAGTTTTTACACATGAGAGAAGTTCAAAAATACCAAGTTTGAACACTAAATCCCACGTAGGGCGAAAAGCGCAACTCCATTCACGTCAACTTGGGGGTGTTTTTGGTTAGCACGGCCACTCAATTATTTCGGGACTGTTTCAACTTATACAAATAAGATGAACATTTTTAAGTTTCTACACATGAGAGGAGTCCAAAAATACCAAGTTTGAATACTAAATCTCACGTAGGGCGAAAATCGCAACTCCATTCACGTCAAATTGGGGGTGTTTTTGGTTAGCACCGCCACTCAATTATTTCGGGACTGTTTCAACTTATGCAAATGAGATGAACATTTTTAAGTTTCTACACATGAGAGGAGTTCAAAAATACCAAGTTTGAACACTAAATCCCACGTAGGGCGAAAATCGCAACTTCATTTACGTCAACTTGGGGGTGTTTTTGGTTAGCACCGCCACTCAATTATTTCGGGACTGTTTCAACTTATGCTGATAAGATGAACATTTTTGAGTTTCTACACATGAGAGAAGTTCAAAAATACCAAGTTTGAACACTAAATCCCACGTAGGGCGAAAATCGCAACTCCATTCACGTCAACTTGGGGGTGTTTTTGGTTAGCACGGCCACTCAATTATTTCGGGACTGTTTCAACTTATACAAATAAGATAAACATTTTTAAGTTTCTACACATGAGAGGAGTTCAAAAATACCAAGTTTGAATACTAAATCTCACGTAGGGCGAAAATCGCAACTCCATTCACGTCAACTTGGGGGTGTTTTTGGTTAGCACCGCCACTCAATTATTTCGGGACTGTTTCAACTTATGCAAATAAGATGAACATTTTTAAGTTTCTACACATGAGAGGAGTTCAAAAATACCAAGTTTGAATACTAAATCTCACGTAGGGCGAAAATCGCAACTCCATTCACGTCAACTTGGAGGTGTTTTTGGTTAGCACCGCCACTCAATTATTTCGGGGCTGTTTCAACTTATACAAATAAGATGAACATTTTTAAGTTTCTACACTTGAGAGGAGTTCAAAAATACCAAGTTTGAACACTAAATCTCACGTAGGGCGAAAATCGCAACTCCATTCACGTCAACTTGGAGGTGTTTTTGGTTAGCACCGCCACTCAATTATTTCGGGACTGTTTCAACTTATGCTAATAAGATGAACATTTTTGAGTTTCTACACATGAGAGGAGTTCAAAAATACCAAGTTTGAACACTAAATCCCACGTAGGGCAAAAATCGCAACTCCATTCACGTCAACTTGGGGGTGTTTTTGGTTAGCACCGCCACTCAATTATTTCGGGACTGTTTCAACTTATGCTAATAAGATGAACATTTTTAAGTTTCTACACATGAGAGGAGTTCAAAAATACCAAGTTTGAACACTAAATCTCACGTAGGGCGAAAATCGCAACTCCATTCACGTCAACTTGGGGGTGTTTTTGGTTAGCACCGCCACTCAATTATTTCGGGACTGTTTCAACTTATGCTAATAAGATGAAAATGTACGAGTTTCTACACATGAGAGGAGCTCAAAAATACCAAGTTTGAACACTAAATCTCACGTAGGGCGAAAATCGCAACTCCATTCACGTCAACTTGGGGGTGCTTTTGGTTAGCACCGCCACTCAATTATTTCGGGACAGTTTCAACTTATGCTAATAAGATGAACATTTTTGAGTTTCTACACATGAGAGAAGTTCAAAAATACCAAGTTTGAACACTAAATCCCACGTAGGGCGAAAATCGCAACTCCATTCACGTCAACTTGGGGGTGTTTTTGGTTAGCACGGCCACTCAATTATTTCGGGACTGTTTCAACTTATACAAATAAGATGAACATTTTTAAGTTTCTACACATGAGAGGAGTTCAAAAATACCAAGTTTGAATACTAAATCTCACGTAGGGCGAAAATCGCAACTCCATTCACGTCAACTTTGGGGTGTTTTTGGTTAGCACCGCCACTCAATTATTTCGGGACTGTTTCAACTTATGCAAATAAGATGAACATTTTTAAGTTTCTACACATGAGAGGAGTTCAAAAATACCAAGTTTGAATACTAAATCTCACGTAGGGCGAAAATCGCAAATCCATTCACGTCAACTTGGAGGTGCTTTTGGTTAGCACCGCCACTCAATTATTTCGGGGCTGTTTCAACTTATACAAATAAGATGAACATTTTTAAGTTTCTACACTTGAGAGGAGTTCAAAAATACCAAGTTTGAATACTGAATCTCACGTAGGGCGAAAATCGCAACTCCATTCACGTCAACTTTGGGGTGTTTTTGGTTAGCACCGCCACTCAATTATTTCGGGACTGTTTCAACTTATGCAAATAAGATGAACATTTTTAAGTTTCTACACATGAGAGGAGTTCAAAAATACCAAGTTTGAATACTAAATCTCACGTAGGGCGAAAATCGCAAATCCATTCACGTCAACTTGGAGGTGCTTTTGGTTAGCACCGCCACTCAATTATTTCGGGGCTGTTTCAACTTATACAAATAAGATGAACATTTTTAAGTTTCTACACTTGAGAGGAGTTCAAAAATACCAAGTTTGAATACTAAATCTCACGTAGGGCGAAAATCGCAACTCCATTCACGTCAACTTGGGGGTGTTTTTGGTTAGCACGGCCACTCAATTATTTCGGGGCTGTTTCAACTTATACAAATAAGATGAACATTTTTAAGTTTCTACACTTGAGAGGAGTTCAAAAATACCGAGTTTGAACACTAAATCTCACGTAGGGCGAAAATCGCAACTCCATTCACGTCAACTTGGAGGTGTTTTTGGTTAGCACCGCCACTCAATTATTTCGGGACTGTTTCAACTTATGCTAATAAGATGAACATTTTTAAGTTTCTACACGTGAGAGGAGTTCAAAAATACCAAGTTTGAACACTAAATCTCACGTAGGGCGAAAATCGCAACTCCATTCACGTCAACTTGGGGGTGTTTTTGGTTAGCACCGCCACTCAATTATTTCGGGACTGTTTCAACTTATGCTAATAAGATGAAAATGTACGAGTTTCTACACATGAGAGGAGTTCAAAAATACCAAGTTTGAACACTAAATCTCACGTAGGGCGAAAATCGCAACTCCATTCACGTCAACTTGGAGGTGCTTTTGGTTAGCACCGCCACTCAATTATTTCGGGGCTGTTTCAACTTATACAAATAAGATGAACATTTTTAAGTTTCTACACTTGAGAGGAGTTCAAAAATACCAAGTTTGAATACTGAATCTCACGTAGGGCGAAAATCGCAACTCCATTCACGTCAACTTTGGGGTGTTTTTGGTTAGCACCGCCACTCAATTATTTCGGGACTGTTTCAACTTATGCAAATAAGATGAACATTTTTAAGTTTCTACACATGAGAGGAGTTCAAAAATACCAAGTTTGAATACTAAATCTCACGTAGGGCGAAAATCGCAAATCCATTCACGTCAACTTGGAGGTGCTTTTGGTTAGCACCGCCACTCAATTATTTCGGGGCTGTTTCAACTTATACAAATAAGATGAACATTTTTAAGTTTCTACACTTGAGAGGAGTTCAAAAATACCAAGTTTGAATACTGAATCTCACGTAGGGCGAAAATCGCAACTCCATTCACGTCAACTTTGGGGTGTTTTTGGTTAGCACCGCCACTCAATTATTTCGGGACTGTTTCAACTTATGCAAATAAGATGAACATTTTTAAGTTTCTACACATGAGAGGAGTTCAAAAATACCAAGTTTGAATACTAAATCTCACGTAGGGCGAAAATCGCAAATCCATTCACGTCAACTTGGAGGTGCTTTTGGTTAGCACCGCCACTCAATTATTTCGGGGCTGTTTCAACTTATACAAATAAGATGAACATTTTTAAGTTTCTACACTTGAGAGGAGTTCAAAAATACCAAGTTTGAATACTGAATCTCACGTAGGGCGAAAATCGCAACTCCATTCACGTCAACTTTGGGGTGTTTTTGGTTAGCACCGCCACTCAATTATTTCGGGACTGTTTCAACTTATGCAAATAAGATGAACATTTTTAAGTTTCTACACATGAGAGGAGTTCAAAAATACCAAGTTTGAATACTAAATCTCACGTAGGGCGAAATCGCAAATCCATTCACGTCAACTTGGAGGTGCTTTGGTTAGCACCGCCACTCAATTATTTCGGGGCTGTTTCAACTTATACAAATAAGATGAACATTTTTAAGTTTCTACACTTGAGAGGAGTTCAAAAATACCAAGTTTGAATACTAAATCTCACGTAGGGCGAAAATCGCAACTCCATTCACGTCAACTTGGGGGTGTTTTTGGTTAGCACGGCCACTCAATTATTTCGGGGCTGTTTCAACTTATACAAATAAGATGAACATTTTTAAGTTTCTACACTTGAGAGGAGTTCAAAAATACCGAGTTTGAACACTAAATCTCACGTAGGGCGAAAATCGCAACTCCATTCACGTCAACTTGGAGGTGTTTTTGGTTAGCACCGCCACTCAATTATTTCGGGACTGTTTCAACTTATGCTAATAAGATGAACATTTTTAAGTTTCTACACGTGAGAGGAGTTCAAAAATACCAAGTTTGAACACTAAATCTCACGTAGGGCGAAAATCGCAACTCCATTCACGTCAACTTGGGGGTGTTTTTGGTTAGCACCGCCACTCAATTATTTCGGGACTGTTTCAACTTATGCTAATAAGATGAAAATGTACGAGTTTCTACACATGAGAGGAGTTCAAAATACCAAGTTTGAACACTAAATCTCACGTAGGGCGAAAATCGCAACTCCATTCACGTCAACTTGGGGGTGCTTTTGGTTAGCACCGCCACTCAATTATTTCGGGACAGTTTCAACTTATGCTAATAAGATGAACATTTTTGAGTTTCTACAAATGAGAGAAGTTCAAAAATACCAAGTTTGAACACTAAATCCCACGTAGGGCGAAAATCGCAACTCCATTCACGTCAACTTGGGGGTGTTTTTGGTTAGCACGGCCACTCAATTATTTCGGGACTGTTTCAACTTATACAAATAAGATGAACATTTTTAAGTTTCTACACATGAGAGGAGTTCAAAAATACCAAGTTTGAATACTAAATCTCACGTAGGGCGAAATCGCAACTCCATTCACGTCAACTTTGGGGTGTTTTTGGTTAGCACCGCCACTCAATTATTTCGGGACTGTTTCAACTTATGCAAATAAGATGAACATTTTTAAGTTTCTACACATGAGAGGAGTTCAAAAATACCAAGTTTGAATACTAAATCTCACGTAGGGCGAAAATCGCAAATCCATTCACGTCAACTTGGAGGTGCTTTTGGTTAGCACCGCCACTCAATTATTTCGGGGCTGTTTCAACTTATACAAATAAGATGAACATTTTTAAGTTTCTACACTTGAGAGGAGTTCAAAAATACCAAGTTTGAATACTAAATCTCACGTAGGGCGAAAATCGCAACTCCATTCACGTCAACTTGGGGGTGTTTTTGGTTAGCACGGCCACTCAATTATTTCGGGACTGTTTCAACTTATGCTAATAAGATGAACATTTTTAAGTTTCTACACATGAGAGGAGTTCAAAAATACCAAGTTTGAATACTAAATCTCACGTAGGGCGAAAATCGCAAATCCATTCACGTCAACTTGGAGGTGCTTTTGGTTAGCACCGCCACTCAATTATTTCGGGCTGTTTCAACTTATACAAATAAGATAAACTTTTTTAAGTTTCTACACTTGAGAGGAGTTCAAAAATACCAAGTTTGAATACTAAATCTCACGTAGGGCGAAAATCGCAACTCCATTCACGTCAACTTGGGGGTGTTTTTGGTTAGCACGGCCACTCAATTATTTCGGGACTGTTTCAACTTATGCTAATAAGATGAACATTTTTAAGTTTCTACACATGAGAGAAGTTCAAAAATACAAAGTTTGAACACTAAATCCCACGTAGGGCAAAAATCGCAACTCCATTCACGTCAACTTGGGGGTGTTTTTGGTTAGCACCGCCACTCAATTATTTCGGGACTGTTTCAACTTATGCAAATAAGATGACATTTTTAAGTTTCTACACATGAGAGGAGATCAAAAATACCAAGTTTGAATACTAAATCTCACGTAGGGCGAAAATCGCAATCCATTCACGTCAACTTGGAGGTGCTTTTGGTTAGCACCGCCACTCAATTTTTTCGGGGCTGTTTCAACTTATACAAATAAGATGAACATTTTTAAGTTTCTACACTTGAGAGGAGTTCAAAAATACCAAGTTTGAATACTAAATCTCACGTAGGGCGAAAATCGCAACTCCATTCACGTCAACTTGGGGGTGTTTTTGGTTAGCACGGCCACTCAATTATTTCGGGACTGTTTCAACTTATGCTAATAAGATGAACATTTTAAGTTTCTACACATGAGAGAAGTTCAAAAATACCAAGTTTGAACACTAAATCCCACGTAGGGCAAAAATCGCAACTCCATTCACGTCAACTTGGGGGTGTTTTTGGTTAGCACCGCCACTCAATTATTTCGGGACTGTTTCAACTTATGCTAATAAGATGAACATTTTTAAGTTTCTACACATGAGAGGAGTTCAAAAATACCAAGTTTGAACACTAAATCTCACGTAGGGCGAAAATCGCAACTCCATTCACGTCAACTTGGGGGTGTTTTTGGTTAGCACGGCCACTCAATTATTTCGGGACTGTTTCAACTTATGCTAATAAGATGAACATTTTTAAGTTTCTACACATGAGAGAAGTTCAAAAATACCAAGTTTGAACACTAAATCCCACGTAGGGCAAAAATCGCAACTCCATTCACGTCAACTTGGGGGTGTTTTTGGTTAGCACCGCCACTCAATTATTTCGGGACTGTTACAACTTATGCAAATAAGATGAACATTTTTAAGTTTCTACACATGAGAGGAGTTCAAAAATACCAAGTTTGAACACTAAATCTCACGTAGGGCGAAAATCGCAACTCCATTCACGTCAACTTGGGGTGCTTTTGGTTAGCACCGCCACTCAGTTATTTCGGGACTGTTTCAACTTATTCTAATAAGATGAACATTTTTGAGTTTCTACACATGAGAGGAGTTCAAAAATACCAAGTTTGAACACTAAATCTCACGTAGGGCAAAAATCGCAACTCCATTCACGTCAATTTGGGAGTGTTTTTGGTTAGCACGGCCACTCAATTATTTCGGGACTGTTTCAACTTATACAAATAAGATGAACATTTTAAGTTTCTACACATATATATATATTCATTCACAAGTGTTAACTGAACAACACAGAAAAATAGTGAACAAATATGTAGAACCCCTAAGGGGTAAGGCGACAAAACCTTACCTACAAGTTAAGGGGAGCTTACTCGTAATACTACACGGGAGTAAAAGGAGTGGTAAAAACATGAAACATAAACAAAGTCACAGTGAAACAGAAAAACAGAATCTTATGAATATGATACATATAACTATGATTATACAACGTGAATATAGATAGACTAAGTAAGCTGTGCAGGTGGTTCAATAAAAGTCTCCGTTAACAACACATCTAGAAAGACTCGTAATTGGTCAATTGTTTTGAAATGAGGTATATCTTTAGAAATACAATTCCAATACGTGACCACCCTATTGAAAAACCAGTTATGATCTAAGAATTTATTTTTAGGAAATATTAACCTATGCGGGTCGCGAGGCAATGAAGACCGAACGAGATATTTTGTAGGCATTAGTGATTGTCCAATTAATATTTTTTGTGCTTGTAGAATGTCAGTTTTAATTCTACGATAGTATAACGGGCGCGTTTCGAGAAAGTTCAATCGATCAGTGTAGGACCCAAATGGTATATTACCTCTTTGGAATATTTCTCGAGTGAAATTTCGTAGAGGGGACTCAAATGTGTGACAAAGTTTCGAGTTTAGTTTCGGAGAAGTTATTTCGGAGCAATATTCCAGAATAGGAGTTATATAAGTCCGGAACAGTCTGAATAGTAACAAAGGATCGCGGCTCGTGAACGCTTTCAATATTTGTCTGCTTTTACTGTTCGCCAACGCCACTTTCTGATTTATATGTGATTCAAATGATAGTTTTTCGTCGATTATAACTCCCAAGTCACGTGCAAAACCGGGTGCATTTATAGAACTGTCAACAATTTTGTAGTTTGCACGCTGGTTATTTTTACCGAGATAGAGAGCAGTAACTTTGTTGGGGGCGAGAGGGAGCTGCCAAAGTTCAGACCAAGCGACTACTTCATCTATGGCTTTTTGTATTCCTATTTTATCACATCCGTAAACTTTCAAGTCATCAGCAAACAGAGCATAAGAAACTTTGTTATTCAGGGCCAGGGGAAGATCATTAATATAAAACAAAAAGAGTAACGGTCCAGTGACGGTACCTTGTAAGACCCCAGATTTTATGGGGGTCTTAAAAGAACTTTCAGTGTTTCCAATTCTAACCACAAAATTCCGGTCACTGAGGAAACTTCTGAACCATTGTACAAGTTTGTAAGGCATACCATTGGACGAAAGTTTGTAGAGTAGTTTTGCGTGTGAAACCATGTCAAAAGCTTTCTTAAAATCAAAATAGATAACATCTACATTTTTACGACTCTTGAGAAGAGTTTGCCATTCGGATATAGTTTCCAGTAGGGCTAGATTACAGGATTTGTTGCACAGAAATCCAAACTGTCTAGAATCGAAAACGTGCCGGAATACAACTCGTATCTTGAAAGCTATAATTCTTTCCATTAATCTACAAATAGGGGAGGTGAGAGAAATTGGTCTGTAGTTATTAGGATCAGATCGAGAGCCTTTCTTAATGACAGGCACTGTATAGGACTCTTTCCATTGAGTTGGCAAAATAGCATTTCCGTAAGACGCACTGAATATGATCGACAGCGGTGACGCTATTGAAAGAGCACACTTTTTCAGAACATATGAGTTTACACCTTCTGGAGAATAGGTTGTTTTGTTAGGAAGTTTCAACAAATACGCGTACACGATATGCGCACTGAAATCAATATTGCATTGACGTTCATTACACTTGGGAAATATGTTTCCTATCTCGGAGCTATCAATGGTATGCATATTACCGAAAAATGCGGAGAACAAGTCGCATTTGTGTGTTACATCAAAAATGGGACTATTGGAATTATCTAGCAGTGGGGGAATCCCAATAGTTGCTCGCATGCGTTTTTTGATGAACTTTTGTAGTTTGATGCTATCATCAGAGTCTATGATTCGCTTTTCCTCTCTGTTTCGATGATCACGTAATGCGAGTTTGAGCTTTTTCTCAATTAATCTATACTGGGATTTACATTCAGCGGAAACATGCCATTTTCGATAGGCTTCTCTTTTATCTTTCATCAGTTTACGAATATAAGGAGGATACAAATATCTAGATTTAGATCTATTTTTCAATATAGGTGTGTTATCTCTGATGATCTCAGTAAAGACTTTGAGAAAGTGATCGTACTTAGACTGGATAGATTCAAAGTTAGACAATTGGCGATTCCAATCAAAGTAGCACATTAATTAATTTATGCGCTTGTAGTTTGCTTGTTTGTAGTTCAAACGTTGAGGGTGCATAGTCTGGTCAATAGTACAATTCGCGGGAGGGTGCAAATTGAAAGAAATCGAAAAGTGGTCTGAGGCATTAATGGGGGGACTTTGCGTTACATTCGATATCAAATCAATTGAGTCTGATAGAATTATATCAAGTATATTCGAAGAAGAAAGGGTGTTCCTAGTAGGAAAATCAACAAGTTGATGAAACCCTTTCACATGAGAGGAGTTCAAACATACCAAGTTTGAATACTAAACACCTTTTGTCCCCAAGGATGTTGAAAACATTTCTTCGGGACAAAAATTGGACAACCTGTTTACTTTTTGTCTTCAGGAAACCAACTGGACAATATGTCCATCTTTTGTCCTCAAGGATGTTGAAAACATTACCTCGGGACAAAAATTGGACAATCTGTCCACTTTTTGTCCTCAAGGATGTTGAAAACATTTCCTCGGGACAAAAATTGGACAACCTGTTTACTTTTTGTCTTCAGGAAACCAACTGGACAATCTGTCCACCTTTTGTCCTCAAGGATGTTGAAAACATTACCTCGGGACAAAAAGTGGACAACCTGTTTACTTTTCGTCTTCAAGAAACAAACTGGACAATCTGTCCACTTTTTGTCCTCAAGGATGTTGAAAACATTTCCTCGGGACAAAAATTGGACAACTTGTTTAATTTTTGTCTTCAGGAAACCAACTGGACAATCTGTCCACCTTTTGTCCTCAAGGATGTTGAAAACATTTCCTCGGGACAAAAATTGGACAACCTGTTTACTTTTTGTCTTCAAGAAACAAACTGGACAATCTGTCCACTTTTTGTCCTCAAGGATGTTGAAAACATTTCCTCGGGACAAAAATTGGACAACTTGTTTAATGTTTGTCCTCAAGGATATTGAAAAACTTTCCTCGGGACAAAAATTGGACAACCTGTTTACTTTTTGTCTTCAGGAAACCAACTGGACAATCTGTCCACCTTTTGTCCTCAAGGATGTTGAAAACATTACCTTGGGACAAAAATTGGACAATCTGTCCACTTTCTGTCCCCAAGGATGTTGAAAACATTTCTTCGGGACAAAAATTGGACAACCTGTTTACTTTTTGTCTTCAGGAAACCAACTGGACAATCTGTCCACCTTTTGTCCTCAAGGATGTTGAAAACATTACCTTTAACAAAAAAACAATACAACAATACAAGCTTTATTTTTCTCCCGTATCACTGTGTGTTGTGTGAAGGTGTTGTCGGCGTCAAAAGGGCGCTGGGAGTTGGAGGAAAAGAGTCTTCTAGGAAGACAACGGCTATCCTCCAAGAGGCTGTCTGTTACATTCAGGTTGCAAGTCTAAAGTAGATAATTTACGTTTAAAATACAATTACACACTACTATCAAAACAAGGCAAGAGGGATAAACAGGTTCTTTACTTTACAAAAGGTTGTCAGAACCATTAAGGAATAAACCATCGATTATTGTTTAAGATATGTTCGTGGGGTCAAGTGATCCAAGAAACACATTTTCTGATAAAAACCATTTTTCCAAACGACATTTAAACTCACCGGGACAGTGAAGCAGAGCTATTTCTGCAGGTAATCTATTCCAAACAGGGGCAATGCGTGACGAGATGAACTTCAGGTTGACAAGAGCTGGGGGACAATCCGATAGTTTCAAACCATTCCCTCTTAGCATATGGCGAACACTAGTGGGAGGAGCAAGAGTAACAATATTGGAAGTCCAATAGTGGCCATAAATGTATTTGTGAGCAGTACATAAGTCCTTGAATAATCTGCGTTTCCACAATGTAGAGAGTTTGAGTTTTTCTAGACGGTTTTTGTACGGAAATCCTGGCAACAACCTCTTAGTAAATCGTCGCTGAACCACTTCAAGACTCATAATATCACCTTTGTTTAGTGGGGCAAAAACTTCTGATCCATATTCAAGAATGGGAAGCACTTTTGTTTTATAGCACAACATAAATCTTTCCTTAGAAAATGAAAAACAACGGAACAAACTGTTCACTATCGCGCTCGCCCTCCGTTTAACAGAGAGAATATGTGTAGACATTTTCAATGTGTTACTCAAGTTTACGCCTAGGTCTCTGATTACATCAACAGATGCCAGAATTGACCCGCCAAGCTTATACTCATGTTTACTGTTTGACTTTCCCATGTACATTACTGCGCACTTCTCAATAGAGAGTTGGAGTTGGCGTTCAACTAACCAGTCATGAGCAAAGTTCAGATCATCTTCAAGAAGCGACTGATAATTTGGTATGGAACTGTTCGAAAAGATCTTACAGTCATCCGCACAAACGAGAAGTTTACTACTTTTGATTGATGTTTCAATGCCATTTATGTATATTAAAAACAAAAGTGGGCCTAAACAGCTTCCCTGGGGAACACCGGATGTGACTATCCCAGATGAAGAGTACGACTGATTGATTTTAACTCTTTGGGTACGATTAGTCAAATAGTTTTTGATCCATCTGATCATATCACCAGTAATACCGTATGCCTCAAGAATGGAAATTAGGCGTCTATGAGTCACTGAGTCGAAAGCTTTAGAAACATCTAAATATACAGCGTCCACATTGAGGTCTTTGCAATGAGACTCATGTAGATATTTTTGATATTCTAACAAATTAGTTGTAGTACTGCGGTTATTCAAAAACCCATGCTGATTGTGTGATATCAGGCTCGTGGACCATAGATGAGTTCTCAGTTTTTTGACTAGTAAAGATTCGAAAATTCGGCAAGATACACATGTTAGACTTATGGGGCGATAATTTTTCGCCTCATTAGGATGCCCTTTTTTGTCCAATTTTTGTCCCGAGGAACTGTTTTCAACATCCTTGAGGACAAAAAGTGGACAGATTGTCCAGTTTGTTTCCTGAAGACAAAAAGTAAACAGGTTGTCCAGTTTTTCCGAGGTAATGTTTTCAACATCCTTGAGGACAAAAAGTGGACAGATTGTCCAGTTTGTTTTCTGAAGACAAAAAGTAAACAGGTTGTCCAATTTTTGTCCCGAGGAACTGTTTTCAACATCCTTGAGGACAAAAAGTGGACAGATTGTCCAGTTTGTTTCCTGAAGACAAAAAGTAAACAGGTTGTCCAGTTTTTCCGAGGTAATGTTTTCAACATCCTTGAGGACAAAAAGTGGACAGATTCTCCAGTTTGTTTCCTGAAGACGAAAAGTAAACAGGTTGTCCAATTTTTGTCCCAAGGTAATGTTTTCAACATCCTTGAGAACAAAAGGTGGACAGAACCAACTGGACAATCTGTCCATCTTTTGTCCTCAAGGATGTTGAAAACATTACCTCGGGACAAAAATTGGACAATCTGTCCACTTTTTGTCCTCAAGGATGTTGAAAACATTTCCTCGGGACAAAAATTGGACAACCTGTTTACTTTTTGTCTTCAGGGAACCAACTGGACAATCTGTCCACCTTTTGTCCTCAAGGATGTTGAAAACATTACCTCGGGACAAAAAGTGGACAACCTGTTTACTTTTTGTCTTCAGGAAACCAACTGGACAATCTGTCCACCTTTTGTCCTCAAGGATGTTGAAAACATTACCTTGGGACAAAAATTGGACAATCTGTCCACTTTCTGTCCCCAAGGATGTTGAAAACATTTCTTCGGGACAAAAATTGGACAACCTGTTTACTTTTTGTCTTCAGGAAACCAACTGGACAATCTGTCCACCTTTTGTCCTCAAGGATGTTGAAAACATTACCTTTAACAAAAAAACAATACAACAATACAAGCTTTATTTTTCTCCCGTATCACTGTGTGTTGTGTGAAGGTGTTGTCGGCGTCAAAAGGGCGCTGGGAGTTGGAGGAAAAGAGTCTTCTAGGAAGACAACGGCTATCCTCCAAGAGGCTGTCTGTTACATTCAGGTTGCAAGTCTAAAGTAGATAATTTACGTTTAAAATACAATTACACACTACTATCAAAACAAGGCAAGAGGGATAAACAGGTTCTTTACTTTACAAAAGGTTGTCAGAACCATTAAGGAATAAACCATCGATTATTGTTTAAGATATGTTCGTGGGGTCAAGTGATCCAAGAAACACATTTTCTGATAAAAACCATTTTTCCAAACGACATTTAAACTCACTGGGACAGTGAAGCAGAGCTATTTCTGCAGGTAATCTATTCCAAACAGGGGCAATGCGTGACGAGATGAACTTCAGGTTGACAAGAGCTGGGGGACAATCCGATAGTTTCAAACCATTCCCTCTTAGCATATGGCGAACACTAGTGGGAGGAGCAAGAGTAACAATATTGGAAGTCCAATAGTGGCCATAAATGTATTTGTGAGCAGTACATAAGTCCTTGAATAATCTGCGTTTCCACAATGTAGAGAGTTTGAGTTTTTCTAGACGGTTTTTGTACGGAAATCCTGGCAACAACCTCTTAGTAAATCGTCGCTGAACCACTTCAAGACTCATAATATCACCTTTGTTTAGTGGGGCAAAAACTTCTGATCCATATTCAAGAATGGGAAGCACTTTTGTTTTATAGCACAACATAAATCTTTCCTTAGAAAATGAAAAACAACGGAACAAACTGTTCACTATCGCGCTCGCCCTCCGTTTAACAGAGAGAATATGTGTAGACATTTTCAATGTGTTACTCAAGTTTACGCCTAGGTCTCTGATTACATCAACAGATGCCAGAATTGACCCGCCAAGCTTATACTCATGTTTACTGTTTGACTTTCCCATGTACATTACTGCGCACTTCTCAATAGAGAGTTGGAGTTGGCGTTCAACTAACCAGTCATGAGCAAAGTTCAGATCATCTTCAAGAAGCGACTGATAATTTGGTATGGAACTGTTCGAAAAGATCTTACAGTCATCCGCACAAACGAGAAGTTTACTACTTTTGATTGATGTTTCAATGCCATTTATGTATATTAAAAACAAAAGTGGGCCTAAACAGCTTCCCTGGGGAACACCGGATGTGACTATCCCAGATGAAGAGTACGACTGATTGATTTTAACTCTTTGGGTACGATTAGTCAAATAGTTTTTGATCCATCTGATCATATCACCAGTAATACCGTATGCCTCAAGAATGGAAATTAGGCGTCTATGAGTCACTGAGTCGAAAGCTTTAGAAACATCTAAATATACAGCGTCCACATTGAGGTCTTTGCAATGAGACTCATGTAGATATTTTTGATATTCTAACAAATTAGTTGTAGTACTGCGGTTATTCAAAAACCCATGCTGATTGTGTGATATCAGGCTCGTGGACCATAGATGAGTTCTCAGTTTTTTGACTAGTAAAGATTCGAAAATTCGGCAAGATACACATGTTAGACTTATGGGGCGATAATTTTTCGCCTCATTAGGATGCCCTTTTTTGTCCAATTTTTGTCCCGAGGAACTGTTTTCAACATCCTTGAGGACAAAAAGTGGACAGATTGTCCAGTTTGTTTCCTGAAGACAAAAAGTAAACAGGTTGTCCAGTTTTTCCGAGGTAATGTTTTCAACATCCTTGAGGACAAAAAGTGGACAGATTGTCCAGTTTGTTTCCTGAAGACAAAAAGTAAACAGGTTGTCCAATTTTTGTCCCGAGGAACTGTTTTCAACATCCTTGAGGACAAAAAGTGGACAGATTGTCCAGTTTGTTTCCTGAAGACAAAAAGTAAACAGGTTGTCCAGTTTTTCCGAGGTAATGTTTTCAACATCCTTGAGGACAAAAAGTGGACAGATTCTCCAGTTTGTTTCCTGAAGACGAAAAGTAAACAGGTTGTCCAATTTTTGTCCCAAGGTAATGTTTTCAACATCCTTGAGAACAAAAGGTGGACAGAACCAACTGGACAATCTGTCCATCTTTTGTCCTCAAGGATGTTGAAAACATTACCTCGGGACAAAAATTGGACAATCTGTCCACTTTTTGTCCTCAAGGATGTTGAAAACATTTCCTCGGGACAAAAATTGGACAACCTGTTTACTTTTTGTCTTCAGGGAACCAACTGGACAATCTGTCCACCTTTTGTCCTCAAGGATGTTGAAAACATTACCTCGGGACAAAAAGTGGACAACCTGTTTACTTTTTGTCTTCAGGAAACCAACTGGACAATCTGTCCACCTTTTGTCCTCAAGGATGTTGAAAACATTACCTTGGGACAAAAATTGGACAATCTGTCCACTTTCTGTCCCCAAGGATGTTGAAAACATTTCTTCGGGACAAAAATTGGACAACCTGTTTACTTTTTGTCTTCAGGAAACCAACTGGACAATCTGTCCACCTTTTGTCCTCAAGGATGTTGAAAAAATTACCTTTAACAAAAAAACAATACAACAATACAAGCTTTATTTTTCTCCCGTATCACTGTGTGTTGTGTGAAGGTGTTGTCGGCGTCAAAAGGGCGCTGGGAGTTGGAGGAAAAGAGTCTTCTAGGAAGACAACGGCTATCCTCCAAGAGGCTGTCTGTTACATTCAGGTTGCAAGTCTAAAGTAGATAATTTACGTTTAAAATACAATTACACACTACTATCAAAACAAGGCAAGAGGGATAAACAGGTTCTTTACTTTACAAAAGGTTGTCAGAACCATTAAGGAATAAACCATCGATTATTGTTTAAGATATGTTCGTGGGGTCAAGTGATCCAAGAAACACATTTTCTGATAAAAACCATTTTTCCAAACGACATTTAAACTCACTGGGACAGTGAAGCAGAGCTATTTCTGCAGGTAATCTATTCCAAACAGGGGCAATGCGTGACGAGATGAACTTCAGGTTGACAAGAGCTGGGGGACAATCCGATAGTTTCAAACCATTCCCTCTTAGCATATGGCGAACACTAGTGGGAGGAGCAAGAGTAACAATATTGGAAGTCCAATAGTGGCCATAAATGTATTTGTGAGCAGTACATAAGTCCTTGAATAATCTGCGTTTCCACAATGTAGAGAGTTTGAGTTTTTCTAGACGGTTTTTGTACGGAAATCCTGGCAACAACCTCTTAGTAAATCGTCGCTGAACCACTTCAAGACTCATAATATCACCTTTGTTTAGTGGGGCAAAAACTTCTGATCCATATTCAAGAATGGGAAGCACTTTTGTTTTATAGCACAACATAAATCTTTCCTTAGAAAATGAAAAACAACGGAACAAACTGTTCACTATCGCGCTCGCCCTCCGTTTAACAGAGAGAATATGTGTAGACATTTTCAATGTGTTACTCAAGTTTACGCCTAGGTCTCTGATTACATCAACAGATGCCAGAATTGACCCGCCAAGCTTATACTCATGTTTACTGTTTGACTTTCCCATGTACATTACTGCGCACTTCTCAATAGAGAGTTGGAGTTGGCGTTCAACTAACCAGTCATGAGCAAAGTTCAGATCATCTTCAAGAAGCGACTGATAATTTGGTATGGAACTGTTCGAAAAGATCTTACAGTCATCCGCACAAACGAGAAGTTTACTACTTTTGATTGATGTTTCAATGCCATTTATGTATATTAAAAACAAAAGTGGGCCTAAACAGCTTCCCTGGGGAACACCGGATGTGACTATCCCAGATGAAGAGTACGACTGATTGATTTTAACTCTTTGGGTACGATTAGTCAAATAGTTTTTGATCCATCTGATCATATCACCAGTAATACCGTATGCCTCAAGAATGGAAATTAGGCGTCTATGAGTCACTGAGTCGAAAGCTTTAGAAACATCTAAATATACAGCGTCCACATTGAGGTCTTTGCAATGAGACTCATGTAGATATTTTTGATATTCTAACAAATTAGTTGTAGTACTGCGGTTATTCAAAAACCCATGCTGATTGTGTGATATCAGGCTCGTGGACCATAGATGAGTTCTCAGTTTTTTGACTAGTAAAGATTCGAAAATTCGGCAAGATACACATGTTAGACTTATGGGGCGATAATTTTTCGCCTCATTAGGATGCCCTTTTTTGTCCAATTTTTGTCCCGAGGAACTGTTTTCAACATCCTTGAGGACAAAAAGTGGACAGATTGTCCAGTTTGTTTCCTGAAGACAAAAAGTAAACAGGTTGTCCAGTTTTTCCGAGGTAATGTTTTCAACATCCTTGAGGACAAAAAGTGGACAGATTGTCCAGTTTGTTTCCTGAAGACAAAAAGTAAACAGGTTGTCCAATTTTTGTCCCGAGGAACTGTTTTCAACATCCTTGAGGACAAAAAGTGGACAGATTGTCCAGTTTGTTTCCTGAAGACAAAAAGTAAACAGGTTGTCCAGTTTTTCCGAGGTAATGTTTTCAACATCCTTGAGGACAAAAAGTGGACAGATTCTCCAGTTTGTTTCCTGAAGACGAAAAGTAAACAGGTTGTCCAATTTTTGTCCCAAGGTAATGTTTTCAACATCCTTGAGAACAAAAGGTGGACAGAACCAACTGGACAATCTGTCCATCTTTTGTCCTCAAGGATGTTGAAAACATTACCTCGGGACAAAAATTGGACAATCTGTCCACTTTTTGTCCTCAAGGATGTTGAAAACATTTCCTCGGGACAAAAATTGGACAACCTGTTTACTTTTTGTCTTCAGGGAACCAACTGGACAATCTGTCCACCTTTTGTCCTCAAGGATGTTGAAAACATTACCTCGGGACAAAAAGTGGACAACCTGTTTACTTTTTGTCTTCAGGAAACCAACTGGACAATCTGTCCACCTTTTGTCCTCAAGGATGTTGAAAACATTACCTTGGGACAAAAATTGGACAATCTGTCCACTTTCTGTCCCCAAGGATGTTGAAAACATTTCTTCGGGACAAAAATTGGACAACCTGTTTACTTTTTGTCTTCAGGAAACCAACTGGACAATCTGTCCACCTTTTGTCCTCAAGGATGTTGAAAACATTACCTTTAACAAAAAAACAATACAACAATACAAGCTTTATTTTTCTCCCGTATCACTGTGTGTTGTGTGAAGGTGTTGTCGGCGTCAAAAGGGCGCTGGGAGTTGGAGGAAAAGAGTCTTCTAGGAAGACAACGGCTATCCTCCAAGAGGCTGTCTGTTACATTCAGGTTGCAAGTCTAAAGTAGATAATTTACGTTTAAAATACAATTACACACTACTATCAAAACAAGGCAAGAGGGATAAACAGGTTCTTTACTTTACAAAAGGTTGTCAGAACCATTAAGGAATAAACCATCGATTATTGTTTAAGATATGTTCGTGGGGTCAAGTGATCCAAGAAACACATTTTCTGATAAAAACCATTTTTCCAAACGACATTTAAACTCACTGGGACAGTGAAGCAGAGCTATTTCTGCAGGTAATCTATTCCAAACAGGGGCAATGCGTGACGAGATGAACTTCAGGTTGACAAGAGCTGGGGGACAATCCGATAGTTTCAAACCATTCCCTCTTAGCATATGGCGAACACTAGTGGGAGGAGCAAGAGTAACAATATTGGAAGTCCAATAGTGGCCATAAATGTATTTGTGAGCAGTACATAAGTCCTTGAATAATCTGCGTTTCCACAATGTAGAGAGTTTGAGTTTTTCTAGACGGTTTTTGTACGGAAATCCTGGCAACAACCTCTTAGTAAATCGTCGCTGAACCACTTCAAGACTCATAATATCACCTTTGTTTAGTGGGGCAAAAACTTCTGATCCATATTCAAGAATGGGAAGCACTTTTGTTTTATAGCACAACATAAATCTTTCCTTAGAAAATGAAAAACAACGGAACAAACTGTTCACTATCGCGCTCGCCCTCCGTTTAACAGAGAGAATATGTGTAGACATTTTCAATGTGTTACTCAAGTTTACGCCTAGGTCTCTGATTACATCAACAGATGCCAGAATTGACCCGCCAAGCTTATACTCATGTTTACTGTTTGACTTTCCCATGTACATTACTGCGCACTTCTCAATAGAGAGTTGGAGTTGGCGTTCAACTAACCAGTCATGAGCAAAGTTCAGATCATCTTCAAGAAGCGACTGATAATTTGGTATGGAACTGTTCGAAAAGATCTTACAGTCATCCGCACAAACGAGAAGTTTACTACTTTTGATTGATGTTTCAATGCCATTTATGTTTATTAAAAACAAAAGTGGGCCTAAACAGCTTCCCTGGGGAACACCGGATGTGACTATCCCAGATGAAGAGTACGACTGATTGATTTTAACTCTTTGGGTACGATTAGTCAAATAGTTTTTGATCCATCTGATCATATCACCAGTAATACCGTATGCCTCAAGAATGGAAATTAGGCGTCTATGAGTCACTGAGTCGAAAGCTTTAGAAACATCTAAATATACAGCGTCCACATTGAGGTCTTTGCAATGAGACTCATGTAGATATTTTTGATATTCTAACAAATTAGTTGTAGTACTGCGGTTATTCAAAAACCCATGCTGATTGTGTGATATCAGGCTCGTGGACCATAGATGAGTTCTCAGTTTTTTGACTAGTAAAGATTCGAAAATTCGGCAAGATACACATGTTAGACTTATGGGGCGATAATTTTTCGCCTCATTAGGATGCCCTTTTTTGTCCAATTTTTGTCCCGAGGAACTGTTTTCAACATCCTTGAGGACAAAAAGTGGACAGATTGTCCAGTTTGTTTCCTGAAGACAAAAAGTAAACAGGTTGTCCAGTTTTTCCGAGGTAATGTTTTCAACATCCTTGAGGACAAAAAGTGGACAGATTGTCCAGTTTGTTTCCTGAAGACAAAAAGTAAACAGGTTGTCCAATTTTTGTCCCGAGGAACTGTTTTCAACATCCTTGAGGACAAAAAGTGGACAGATTGTCCAGTTTGTTTCCTGAAGACAAAAAGTAAACAGGTTGTCCAGTTTTTCCGAGGTAATGTTTTCAACATCCTTGAGGACAAAAAGTGGACAGATTGTCCAGTTTGTTTCCTGAAGACAAAAAGTAAACAGGTTGTCCAATTTTTGTCCCAAGGTAATGTTTTCAACATCCTTGAGAACAAAAGGTGGACAGAACCAACTGGACAATCTGTCCATCTTTTGTCCTCAAGGATGTTGAAAACATTACCTCGGGACAAAAATTGGACAATCTGTCCACTTTTTGTCCTCAAGGATGTTGAAAACATTTCCTCGGGACAAAATTGGACAACCTGTTTACTTTTTGTCTTCAGGGAACCAACTGGACAATCTGTCCACCTTTTGTCCTCAAGGATGTTGAAAACATTACCTCGGGACAAAAAGTGGACAACCTGTTTACTTTTTGTCTTCAAGAAACAAACTGGACAATCTGTCCACTTTTTGTCTTCAAGGATGTTGAAAACATTTCCTCGGGACAAAAATTGGACAACCTGTTTAACTTTTGTCTTCAGGAAACCAACTGGACAATCTGTCCACCTTTTGTCCTCAAGGATGTTGAAAACATTTCCTCGGGACAAAAATTGGACAACCTGTTTACTTTTTGTCTTCAGGAAACAATATAATAATAATCTTTTACGGCAACTATTTCAGTCGTGTGCTTTATTGAGAAAATTACATAATCACACACAAATCATATATCAACCGCAGAAGGACTGTCCGTAGAGGGGTGGAGATAGGCATGGGTGAGCTTTGTAACCAGCTCATGCGGTCCGCCAGACAGATACCGCGGCGAGCGGGGATCGAACCCAGGTCTGTGGAGCGACAGCCGAACGCTAACCACTTGACCACTCGGCCAAACTGGACAATCTGTCCACTTTTTGTCCCCAAGGACATTGAAAAACTTTCCTCGGGACAAAAATTGGACAACCTGTTTACTTTTTGTCTTCAGGAAACCAACTGGACTGGACAATCTGCCCACCTTTTGTCCTCAAGGACGTTGAAAACATTACTTCGGGACAAAAATTGGACAATCTGTTCACTTTTTGTCCTCAAGGATGTTGGAAACATTTCCTCGGGACCAAAAATTGGACGACCTGTTCACTTTTTGTCTTCAGGAAACCAACTGGACAATCTGTCCACCTTTTGTCCTCAAGGATGTTGAAAACATTACCTTGGGACAAAAATTGGACAATCTGTCCACTTTCTGTCCCCAAGGATGTTGAAAACATTTCTTCGGGACAAAAATTGGACAACCTGTTTACTTTTTGTCTTCAGGAAACCAACAACTGGACAATCTGTCCACCTTTTGTCCTCAAGGATGTTGAAAACATTACCTTGGGACGAAAATTGGACAATCTGTCCACTTTCTGTCCCCAAGGATGTTGAAAACATTTCTTCGGGACAAAAATTGGACAACCTGTTTACTTTTTGTCTTCAGGAAACCAACTGGACAATCTGTCCATCTTTTGTCCTCAAGGATGTTGAAAACATTACCTCGGGACAAAAATTGGACAATCTGTCCACTTTTTGTCCTCAAGGATGTTGAAAACATTTCCTCGGGACAAAAATTGGACAACCTGTTTACTTTTTGTCTTCAGGAAACCAACTGGACAATCTGTCCACCTTTTGTCCTCAAGGATGTTGAAAACATTACCTCGGGACAAAAAGTGGACAACCTGTTTACTTTTTGTCTTCAAGAAACAAACTGGACAATCTGTCCACTTTTTGTCCTCAAGGATGTTGAAAACATTCCCTCGGGACAAAATTGGACAACCTGTTTACTTTTTGTCTTCAGGAAACCAACTGGACAATCTGTCCACCTTTTGTCCTCAAGGATGTTGAAAACATTACCTCGGGACAAAAAGTGGACAACCTGTTTACTTTTTGTCTTCAAGAAACAAACTGGACAATCTGTCCACTTTTTGTCCTCAAGGATGTTGAAAACATTCCCTCGGGACAAAATTGGACAACCTGTTTACTTTTTGTCTTCAAGAAACAAACTGGACAATCTGTCCACTTTTTGTCCTCAAGGATGTTGAAAACATTTCCTCGGGACAAAAATTGGACAACTTGTTTAATTTTTGTCTTCAGGAAACCAACTGGACAATCTGTCCACCTTTTGTCCTCAAGGATGTTGAAAACATTTCCTCGGGACAAAAACTGGACAACCTGTTTACTTTTTGTCTTCAGGAAACAATATAATAATAATCTTTTACGGCAACTATTTCAGCCGTGTGCTTTATTAAGAAAATTACATAATCACACACAAATCATATATCAACCGTAGAAGGACTGTCCGTAGAGGGGTGGAGATAGGCATGGGTGAGCTTTGTAACCAGCTCATGCGGTCCGCCAGACAGATACCGCGGCGAGCGGGGATCGAACCCAGGTCTGTGGAGCGACAGCCGAACGCTAACCACTTGACCACTCGGCCAAACTGGACAATCTGTCCACTTTTTGTCCCCAAGGACATTGAAAAACTTTCCTCGGGACAAAAATTGGACAACCTGTTTACTTTTTGTCTTCAGGAAACCAACTGGACTGGACAATCTGCCCACCTTTTGTCCTCAAGGACGTTGAAAACATTACCTCGGGACAAAAATTGGACAATCTGTTCACTTTTTGTCCTCAAGGATGTTGAAAACATTACCTCGGACCAAAAGTGGACAACCTGTTTACTTTTTGTCTTCAAGAAACAAACTGGACAATCTGTCCACTTTTTGTCCTCAAGGATGTTGAAAACATTTCCTCGGGACAAAAATTGGACAACCTGTTTAATTTTTGTCTTCAGGAAACCAACTGGACAATCTGTCCACCTTTTGTCCTCAAGGATGTTGAAAACATTTCCTCGGACAAAAATTGGACAACCTGTTTACTTTTTGTCTTCAGGAAACAATATAATAATAATCTTTTACGGCAACTATTTCAGTCGTGTGCTTTATTGAGAAAATTACATAATCACACACAAATCATATATCAACCGTAGAAGGACTGTCCGTAGAGGGGTGGAGATAGGCATGGGTGAGCTTTGTAACCAGCTCATGTGCGGTCCGCCAGACAGATACCGCGGCGAGCGGGGATCGAACCCAGGTCTGTGGAGCGACAGCCGAACGCTAACCACTTGACCACTCGGCCAAACTGGACAATCTGTCCACTTTTTGTCCCCAAGGACATTGAAAAACTTTCCTCGGGACAAAAATTGGACAACCTGTTTACTTTTTGTCTTCAGGAAACCAACTGGACTGGACAATCTGCCCACCTTTTGTCCTCAAGGACGTTGAAAACATTACCTCGGTACAAAAATTGGACAATCTGTTCACTTTTTGTCCTCAAGGATGTTGGAAACATTTCGTCGGGACCAAAAATTGGACGACCTGTTCACTTTTTGTCTTCAGGAAACCAACTGGACAATCTGTCCACCTTTTGTCCTCAAGGATGTTGAAAACATTACCTTGGGACAAAAATTGGACAATCTGTCCACTTTCTGTCCCCAAGGATGTTGAAAACATTTCTTCGGGACAAAAATTGGACAACCTGTTTACTTTTTGTCTTCAGGAAACCAACTGGACAATCTGTCCACCTTTTGTCCTCAAGGATGTTGAAAACATTACCTTGGGACGAAAATTGGACAATCTGTCCACTTTCTGTCCCCAAGGATGTTGAAAACATTTCTTCGGGACAAAAATTGGACAACCTGTTTACTTTTTGTCTTCAGGAAACCAACTGGACAATCTGTCCATCTTTTGTCCTCAAGGATGTTGAAAACATTACCTCGGGACAAAAATTGGACAATCTGTCCACTTTTTGTCCTCAAGGATGTTGAAAACATTTCCTCGGGACAAAAATTGGACAACCTGTTTACTTTTTGTCTTCAGGAAACCAACTGGACAATCTGTCCACCTTTTGTCCTCAAGGATGTTGAAAACATTACCTCGGGACAAAAAGTGGACAACCTGTTTACTTTTTGTCTTCAAGAAACAAACTGGACAATCTGTCCACTTTTTGTCCTCAAGGATGTTGAAAACATTCCCTCGGGACAAAATTGGACAACCTGTTTACTTTTTGTCTTCAGGAAACCAACTGGACAATCTGTCCACCTTTTGTCCTCAAGGATGTTGAAAACATTACCTCGGGACAAAAAGTGGACAACCTGTTTACTTTTTGTCTTCAAGAAACAAACTGGACAATCTGTCCACTTTTTGTCCTCAAGGATGTTGAAAACATTCCCTCGGGACAAAATTGGACAACCTGTTTACTTTTTGTCTTCAAGAAACAAACTGGACAATCTGTCCACTTTTTGTCCTCAAGGATGTTGAAAACATTTCCTCGGGACAAAAATTGGACAACTTGTTTAATTTTTGTCTTCAGGAAACCAACTGGACAATCTGTCCACCTTTTGTCCTCAAGGATGTTGAAAACATTTCCTCGGGACAAAAACTGGACAACCTGTTTACTTTTTGTCTTCAGGAAACAATATAATAATAATCTTTTACGGCAACTATTTCAGCCGTGTGCTTTATTAAGAAAATTACATAATCACACACAAATCATATATCAACCGTAGAAGGACTGTCCGTAGAGGGGTGGAGATAGGCATGGGTGAGCTTTGTAACCAGCTCATGCGGTCCGCCAGACAGATACCGCGGCGAGCGGGGATCGAACCCAGGTCTGTGGAGCGACAGCCGAACGCTAACCACTTGACCACTCGGCCAAACTGGACAATCTGTCCACTTTTTGTCCCCAAGGACATTGAAAAACTTTCCTCGGGACAAAAATTGGACAACCTGTTTACTTTTTGTCTTCAGGAAACCAACTGGACTGGACAATCTGCCCACCTTTTGTCCTCAAGGACGTTGAAAACATTACCTCGGGACAAAAATTGGACAATCTGTTCACTTTTTGTCCTCAAGGATGTTGGAAACATTTCCTCGGGACCAAAAATTGGACGACCTGTTCACTTTTCGTCTTCAGGAAACCAACTGGACAATCTGTCCACCTTTTGTCCTCAAGGATGTTGAAAACATTACCTTGGGACAAAAATTGGACAATCTGTCCACTTTCTGTCCCCAAGGATGTTGAAAACATTTCTTCGGGACAAAAATTGGACAACCTATTTACTTTTTGTCTTCAGGAAACCAACTGGACAATCTGTCCACATTTTGTCCTCAAGGATGTTGAAAACATTACCTTGGGACGAAAATTGGACAATCTGTCCACTTTCTGTCCCCAAGGATGTTGAAAACATTTCTTCGGGACAAAAATTGGACAACCTGTTTACTTTTTGTCTTCAGGAAACCAACTGGACAATCTGTCCATCTTTTGTCCTCAAGGATGTTGAAAACATTTCCTCGGGACAAAAATTGGACAACCTGTTTACTTTTTGTCTTCAGGAAACCAACTGGACAATCTGTCCACCTTTTGTCCTCAAGGATGTTGAAAACATTACCTCGGGACAAAAAGTGGACAACCTGTTTACTTTTTGTCTTCAAGAAACAAACTGGACAATCTGTCCACTTTTTGTCCTCAAGGATGTTGAAAACATTCCCTCGGGACAAAATTGGACAACCTGTTTACTTTTTGTCTTCAGGAAACCAACTGGACAATCTGTCCACCTTTTGTCCTCAAGGATGTTGAAAACATTACCTCGGGACAAAAAGTGGACAACCTGTTTACTTTTTGTCTTCAAGAAACAAACTGGACAATCTGTCCACTTTTTGTCCTCAAGGATGTTGAAAACATTCCCTCGGGACAAAATTGGACAACCTGTTTACTTTTTGTCTTCAAGAAACAAACTGGACAATCTGTCCACTTTTTGTCCTCAAGGATGTTGAAAACATTTCCTCGGGACAAAAATTGGACAACTTGTTTAATTTTTGTCTTCAGGAAACCAACTGGACAATCTGTCCACCTTTTGTCCTCAAGGATGTTGAAAACATTTCCTCGGGACAAAAATTGGACAACCTGTTTACTTTTTGTCTTCAGGAAACAATATAATAATAATCTTTTACGGCAACTATTTCAGCCGTGTGCTTTATTGAGAAAATTACATAATCACACACAAATCATATATCAACCGTAGAAGGACTGTCCGTAGAGGGGTGGAGATAGGCATGGGTGAGCTTTGTAACCAGCTCATGCGGTCCGCCAGACAGATACCGCGGCGAGCGGGGATCGAACCCAGGTCTGTGGAGCGACAGCCGAACGCTAACCACTTGACCACTCGGCCAAACTGGACAATCTGTCCACTTTTTGTCCCCAAGGACATTGAAAAACTTTCCTCGGGACAAAAATTGGACAACCTGTTTACTTTTTGTCTTCAGGAAACCAACTGGACTGGACAATCTGCCCACCTTTTGTCCTCAAGGACGTTGAAAACATTACCTCGGGACAAAAATTGGAAAATCTGTTCACTTTTTGTCCTCAAGGATGTTGGAAACATTTCCTCGGGACCAAAAATTGGACGACCTGTTCACTTTTTGTCTTCAGGAAACCAACTGGACAATCTGTCCACCTTTTGTCCTCAAGGATGTTGAAAACATTACCTTGGGACAAAAATTGGACAATCTGTCCACTTTCTGTCCCCAAGGATGTTGAAAACATTTCTTCGGGACAAAAATTGGACAACCTGTTTACTTTTTGTCTTCAGGAAACCAACTGGACAATCTGTCCACCTTTTGTCCTCAAGGATGTTGAAAACATTACCTTGGGACAAAAATTGGACAATCTGTCCACTTTCTGTCCCCAAGGATGTTGAAAACATTTCTTCGGGACAAAAATTGGACAACCTGTTTACTTTTTGTCTTCAGGAAACCAACTGGACAATCTGTCCACCTTTTGTCCTCAAGGATGTTGAAAACATTACCTCGGGACAAAAAGTGGACAACCTGTTTACTTTTTGTCTTCAAGAAACAAACTGGACAATCTGTCCACTTTTTGTCCTCAAGGATGTTGAAAACATTCCCTCGGGACAAAATTGGACAACCTGTTTACTTTTTGTCTTTAGGAAACAAACTGGACAATCTGTCCACCTTTTGTCCTCAAAGATCTCAAAAAAGATTCCTCAGGACTAAAATTGGACAACCTGTAAACTTTTTGTCTCCAGGAAACAAACTGGACAATCTGTCCACTTTTTGTCCTCAAGGATATTGAAAAACTTTCCTCGGTACAAAAATTGGACAACCTGTTTACTTTTTGTCTTCAGGAAACCAACTGGACAATCTGTCCACCTTTTGTCCTCAAGGATGTTGAAAACATTACCTCGGGACAAAAATTGGACAATCTGTTCACTTTTTGTCCTCAAGGATGTTGAAAACATTTCCTCGGGACAAAAATTGGACGACCTGTTCACTTTTTGTCTTCAGGAAACCAACTGGACAATCTGTCCACCTTTTGTCCTCAAGGATGTTGAAAACATTACCTTGGGACAAAAATTGGACAATCTGTCCACTTTCTGTCCCCAAGGATGTTGAAAACATTTCTTCGGGACAAAAATTGGACAACCTGTTTACTTTTTGTCTCCAGGAAACCAACTGGACAATCTGTCCACCTTTTGTCCTCAAGGATGTTGAAAACATTACCTCGGGACAAAAATTGGACAACCTGTTTACTTTTTGTCTTCAGGAAACAAACTGGACAATCTGTCCACTTTTTGTCCTCAAGGATGTTGAAAACATTTCCTCGGGACAAAAATTGGACAACATGTTAACTTTTTGTCTTTAGGAAACAAACTGGAAAATCTGTCCACTTTTTGTCCTCAAGGATATTGAAAAACTTTCCTCGGGACAAAAATTGGACAACCTGTTTAATTTTTGTCTTCAGGAAACAAACTGGACAATCTGTCCACCTTTTGTCCTCAAGGATCTCGAAAAAGATTCCTCAGGACAAAAATTGGACAATCTGTTAACTCTTTGTCTTCAGGAAACAAACTGGACAATCTGTCCACTTTTTGTCCTCAAGGATATTGAAAAACTTTCCTCGGGACAAAAATTGGACAACCTGTTTACTTTTTGTCTTCAGGAAACAAACTGGACAATCTGTCCACTTTTTGTCCTCAAGGATGTTGAAAACATTACCTCGGGACAAAAAGTGGACAACCTGTTTACTTTTTGTCTTCAGGAAACAAACTGGACAATCTGTCCACTTTTTGTCCTCAAGGATATTGAAAAACTTTCCTCGGGACAAAAATTGGACAACCTGTTTACTTTTTGTCTTCAGGAAACAAACTGGACAATCTGTCCACCTTTTGTCCTCAAGGATCTCGAGAAAGATTCCTCAGGACAAAAATTGGACAACCTGTTAACTCTTTGTCTTCAGGAAACAAACTGGACAATCTGTCCACTTTTTGTCCTCAAGGATATTGAAAAACTTTCCTCGGGACAAAAATTGAACAACCTGTTTACTTTTTGTCTTCAGGAAACAAACTGGACAATCTGTCCACTTTTTGTCCTCAAGGATATTGAAAAACTTTCCTCGGGACAAAAATTGGACAACTTGTTTAATTTTTGTCTTCAGGAAACCAACTGGATAATCTGTCCACCTTTTGTCCTCAAGGATGTTGAAAACATTTCCTCGGGACAAAAATTGGACAACCTGTTTACTTTTTGTCTTTAGGAAACCAACTGGACTGGACAATCTGTCCACCTTTTGTCCTCAAGGATGTTGAAAACATTACCTCGGGACAAAAATTGGACAATCTGTTCACTTTTTGTCCTCAAGGATGTTGAAAACATTTCCTCAGGACAAAAATTGGACAACCTGTTAACTCTTTGTCTTCAGGAAACAAACTGGACAATCTGTCCACTTTTTGTCCTCAAGGATATTGAAAAACTTTCCTCGGGACAAAAATTGGACAACCTGTTTACTTTTTGTCTTCAGGAAACAAACTGGACAATCTGTCCACCTTTTGTCCTCAAGGATCTCGAAAAAGATTCCTCAGGACAAAAATTGGACAACCTGTTAACTCTTTGTCTTCAGGAAACAAACTGGACAATCTGTCCACTTTTTGTCCTCAAGGATATTGAAAAACTTTCCTCGGGACAAAAATTGAACAACCTGTTTACTTTTTGTCTTCAGGAAACAAACTGGACAATCTGTCCACTTTTTGTCCTCAAGGATGTTGAAAACATTTCCTCGGGACAAAAATTGGACAACTTGTTTAATTTTTGTCTTCAGGAAACCAACTGGATAATCTGTCCACCTTTTGTCCTCAAGGATGTTGAAAACATTACCTCGGGACAAAAATTGGACAACCTGTTTACTTTTTGTCTTTAGGAAACCAACTGGACGGGACAATCTGTCCACCTTTTGTCCTCAAGGATGTTGAAAACATTACCTCGGGACAAAAATTGGACAATCTGTTCACTTTTTGTCCTCAAGGATGTTGAAAACATTTCCTCAGGACAAAAATTGGACAACCTGTTAACTCTTTGTCTTCAGGAAACAAACTGGACAATCTGTCCACTTTTTGTCCTCAAGGATATTGAAAAACTTTCCTCGGGACAAAAATTGGACAACCTGTTTACTTTTTGTCTTCAGGAAACAAACTGGACAATCTGTCCACTTTTTGTCCTCAAGGAGGTTGAAAACATTACCTCGGGACAAAAAGTGGACAACCTGTTTACTTTTTGTCTTCAGGAAACAAACTGGACAATCTGTCCACTTTTTGTCCTCAAGGATGTTGAAAACATTTCCTCGGGACAAAAATTGGACAACTTGTTTAATTTTTGTCTTCAGGAAACCAACTGGACAATCTGTCCACCTTTTGTCCTCAAGGATGTTGAAAACATTTCCTCGGGACAAAAATTGGACAACCTGTTTACTTTTTGTCTTCAGGAAACAAACTGGACAATCTGTCCACTTTTTGTCCTCAAGGATGTTGAAAACATTCCCTCGGGACAAAATTGGACAACCTGTTTACTTTTTGTCTTCAGGAAACAAACTGGACAATCTGTCCACCTTTTGTCCTCAAAGATCTCAAAAAAGATTCCTCAGGACAAAAATTGGACAACCTGTCAACTTTTTGTCTCCAGGAAACAAACTGGACAATCTGTCCACTTTTTGTCCTCAAGGATATTGAAAAACTTTCCTCGGGACAAAAATTGGACAACCTGTTTACTTTTTGTCTTCAGGAAACCAACTGGACTGGACAATCTGTCCACCTTTTGTCCTCAAGGATGTTGAAAACATTACCTCGGGACAAAAATTGGACAATCTGTTTACTTTTTGTCTTCAGGAAACAAACTGGACAATCTGTCCACCTTTTGTCCTCAAAGATCTCAAAAAAGATTCCTCAGGACAAAAATTGGACAACCTGTTAACTCTTTGTCTTCAGGAAACAAACTGGACAATCTGTCCACTTTTTGTCCTCAAGGATATTGAAAAACTTTCCTCGGGACAAAAATTGGACAACCTGTTTACTTTTTGTCTTCAGGAAACAAACTGGACAATCTGTCCACCTTTTGTCCTCAAGGATCTCGAAAAAGATTCCTCAGGACAAAAATTGGACAACCTGTTAACTCTTTGTCTTCAGGAAACAAACTGGACAATCTGTCCACTTTTTGTCCTCAAGGATATTGAAAAACTTTCCTCGGGACAAAAATTGGACAACCTGTTTACTTTTTGTCTTTAGGAAACCAACTGGACTGGACAATCTGTCCACCTTTTGTCCTCAAGGATGTTGAAAACATTACCTCGGGACAAAAATTGGACAATCTGTTCACTTTTTGTCCTCAAGGATGTTGAAAACATTTCCTCAGGACAAAAATTGGACAACCTGTTAACTCTTTGTCTTCAGGAAACAAACTGGACAATCTGTCCACTTTTTGTCCTCAAGGATATTGAAAAACTTTCCTCGGGACAAAAATTGGACAACCTGTTTACTTTTTGTCTTCAGGAAACAAACTGGACAATCTGTCCACCTTTTGTCCTCAAGGATCTCGAAAAAGATTCCTCAGGACAAAAATTGGACAACCTGTTAACTCTTTGTCTTCAGGAAACAAACTGGACAATCTGTCCACTTTTTGTCCTCAAGGATATTGAAAAACTTTCCTCGGGACAAAAATTGAACAACCTGTTTACTTTTTGTCTTCAGGAAACAAACTGGACAATCTGTCCACTTTTTGTCCTCAAGGATGTTGAAAACATTTCCTCGGGACAAAAATTGGACAACTTGTTTAATTTTTGTCTTCAGGAAACCAACTGGATAATCTGTCCACCTTTTGTCCTCAAGGATGTTGAAAACATTTCCTCGGGACAAAAATTGGACAACCTGTTTACTTTTTGTCTTTAGGAAACCAACTGGACGGGACAATCTGTCCACCTTTTGTCCTCAAGGATGTTGAAAACATTACCTCGGGACAAAAATTGGACAATCTGTTCACTTTTTGTCCTAAAGGATGTTGAAAACATTTCCTCAGGACAAAAATTGGACAACCTGTTAACTCTTTGTCTTCGGGAAACAAACTGGACAATCTGTCCACTTTTTGTCCTCAAGGATATTGAAAAACTTTCCTCGGGACAAAAATTGGACAACCTGTTTACTTTTTGTCTTCAGGAAACAAACTGGACAATCTGTCCACTTTTTGTCCTCAAGGAGGTTGAAAACATTACCTCGGGACAAAAAGTGGACAACCTGTTTACTTTTTGTCTTCAGGAAACAAACTGGACAATCTGTCCACTTTTTGTCCTCAAGGATGTTGAAAACATTTCCTCGGGACAAAAATTGGACAACTTGTTTAATTTTTGTCTTCAGGAAACCAACTGGACAATCTGTCCACCTTTTGTCCTCAAGGATGTTGAAAACATTTCCTCGGGACAAAAATTGGACAACCTGTTTACTTTTTGTCTTCAGGAAACAAACTGGACAATCTGTCCACTTTTTGTCCTCAAGGATGTTGAAAACATTCCCTCGGGACAAAATTGGACAACCTGTTTACTTTTTGTCTTCAGGAAACAAACTGGACAATCTGTCCACCTTTTGTCCTCAAAGATCTCAAAAAAGATTCCTCAGGACAAAAATTGGACAACCTGTCAACTTTTTGTCTCCAGGAAACAAACTGGACAATCTGTCCACTTTTTGTCCTCAAAGATATTGAAAAACTTTCCTCGGGACAAAAATTGGACAACCTGTTTACTTTTTGTCTTCAGGAAACAAACTGGACAATCTGTCCACCTTTTGTCCTCAAGGATGTTGAAAACATTACCTCGGGACAAAAATTGGACAATCTGTTTACTTTTTGTCTTCAGGAAACAAACTGGACAATCTGTCCACCTTTTGTCCTCAAAGATCTCAAAAAAGATTCCTCAGGACAAAAATTGGACAACCTGTTAACTCTTTGTCTCCAGGAAACCAACTGGACAATCTGTCCACCTTTTGTCCTCAAGGATGTTGAAAACATTTCCTCGGGACAAAAATTGGACAACCTGTTTACTTTTTGTCTTCAGGAAACAAACTGGACAATCTGTCCACCTTTTGTCCTCAAGGATGTTGAAAACATTACCTCGGGACAAAAATTGGACAATCTGTTTACTTTTTGTCTTCAGGAAACAAACTGGACAATCTGTCCACCTTTTGTCCTCAAAGATCTCAAAAAAGATTCCTCAGGACAAAAATTGGACAACCTGTTAACTCTTTGTCTTCAGGAAACAAACTGGACAATCTGTCCACTTTTTGTCCTCAAGGATATTGAAAAACTTTCCTCGGGACAAAAATTGGACAACCTGTTTACTTTTTGTCTTCAGGAAACAAACTGGACAATCTGTCCACCTTTTGTCCTCAAGGATCTCGAAAAAGATTCCTCAGGACAAAAATTGGACAACCTGTTAACTCTTTGTCTTCAGGAAACAAACTGGACAATCTGTCCACTTTTTGTCCTCAAGGATATTGAAAACATTTCCTCGGGACAAAAATTGGACAACCTGTTTACTTTTTGTCTTTAGGAAACCAACTGGACGGGACAATCTGTCCACCTTTTGTCCTCAAGGATGTTGAAAACATTACCTCGGGACAAAAATTGGACAACCTGTTTACTTTTTGTCTTCAGGAAACAAACTGGACAATCTGTCCACCTTTTGTCCTCAAGGATCTCGAAAAAGATTCCTCAGGACAAAAATTGGACAACCTGTTAACTCTTTGTCTTCAGGAAACAAACTGGACAATCTGTCCACTTTTTGTCCTCAAGGATATTGAAAAACTTTCCTCGGGACAAAAATTGAACAACCTGTTTACTTTTTGTCTTCAGGAAACAAACTGGACAATCTGTCCACTTTTTGTCCTCAAGGATGTTGAAAACATTTCCTCGGGACAAAAATTGGACAACTTGTTTAATTTTTGTCTTCAGGAAACCAACTGGATAATCTGTCCACCTTTTGTCCTCAAGGATGTTGAAAACATTTCCTCGGGACAAAAATTGGACAACCTGTTTACTTTTTGTCTTTAGGAAACCAACTGGACAATCTGTCCACTTTTTGTCCTCAAGGATGTTGAAAACATTTCCTCGGGACAAAAATTGGACAACTTGTTTAATTTTTGTCTTCAGGAAACCAACTGGATAATCTGTCCACCTTTTGTCCTCAAGGATGTTGAAAACATTTCCTCGGGACAAAAAGTGGACAACCTGTTTACTTTTTGTCTTCAGGAAACAAACTGGACAATCTGTCCACCTTTTGTCCTCAAGGATGTTGAAAACATTACCTCGGGACAAAAATTGGACAATCTGTTCACTTTTTGTCCTCAAGGATGTTGAAAACATTTCCTCAGGACAAAAATTGGACAACCTGTTAACTCTTTGTCTTCAGGAAACAAACTGGACAATCTGTCCACTTTTTGTCCTCAAGGATATTGAAAAACTTTCCTCGGGACAAAAATTGGACAACCTGTTTACTTTTTGTCTTCAGGAAACAAACTGGACAATCTGTCCACTTTTTGTCCTCAAGGAGGTTGAAAACATTACCTCGGGACAAAAAGTGGACAACCTGTTTACTTTTTGTCTTCAGGAAACAAACTGGACAATCTGTCCACTTTTTGTCCTCAAGGATGTTGAAAACATTTCCTCGGGACAAAAATTGGACAACTTGTTTAATTTTTGTCTTCAGGAAACCAACTGGACAATCTGTCCACCTTTTGTCCTCAAGGATGTTGAAAACATTTCCTCGGGACAAAAATTGGACAACCTGTTTACTTTTTGTCTTCAGGAAACAAACTGGACAATCTGTCCACTTTTTGTCCTCAAGGATGTTGAAAACATTCCCTCGGGACAAAATTGGACAACCTGTTTACTTTTTGTCTTCAGGAAACAAACTGGACAATCTGTCCACCTTTTGTCCTCAAAGATCTCAAAAAAGATTCCTCAGGACAAAAATTGGACAACCTGTCAACTTTTTGTCTCCAGGAAACAAACTGGACAATCTGTCCACTTTTTGTCCTCAAAGATATTGAAAAACTTTCCTCGGGACAAAAATTGGACAACCTGTTTACTTTTTGTCTTCAGGAAACCAACTGGACAATCTGTCCACCTTTTGTCCTCAAAGATATTGAAAAACTTTCCTCGGGACAAAAATTGGACAACCTGTTTACTTTTTGTCTTCAGGAAACAAACTGGACAATCTGTCCACCTTTTGTCCTCAAGGATGTTGAAAACATTACCTCGGGACAAAAATTGGACAATCTGTTTACTTTTTGTCTTCAGGAAACAAACTGGACAATCTGTCCACCTTTTGTCCTCAAAGATCTCAAAAAAGATTCCTCAGGACAAAAATTGGACAACCTGTTAACTCTTTGTCTTCAGGAAACAAACTGGACAATCTGTCCACTTTTTGTCCTCAAGGATATTGAAAAACTTTCCTCGGGACAAAAATTGGACAACCTGTTTACTTTTTGTCTTCAGGAAACAAACTGGACAATCTGTCCACCTTTTGTCCTCAAGGATCTCGAAAAAGATTCCTCAGGACAAAAATTGGACAACCTGTTAACTCTTTGTCTTCAGGAAACAAACTGGACAATCTGTCCACTTTTTGTCCTCAAGGATATTGAAAACATTTCCTCGGGACAAAAATTGGACAACCTGTTTACTTTTTGTCTTTAGGAAACCAACTGGACGGGACAATCTGTCCACCTTTTGTCCTCAAGGATGTTGAAAACATTACCTCGGGACAAAAATTGGACAATCTGTTCACTTTTTGTCCTCAAGGATGTTGAAAACATTTCCTCAGGACAAAAATTGGACAACCTGTTAACTCTTTGTCTTCAGGAAACAAACTGGACAATCTGTCCACTTTTTGTCCTCAAGGATATTGAAAAACTTTCCTCGGGACAAAAATTGGACAACCTGTTTACTGTTTGTCTTCAGGAAACAAACTGGACAATCTGTCCACTTTTTGTCCTCAAGGAGGTTGAAAACATTACCTCGGGACAAAAAGTGGACAACCTGTTTACTTTTTGTCTTCAGGAAACAAACTGGACAATCTGTCCACTTTTTGTCCTCAAGGATGTTGAAAACATTTCCTCGGGACAAAAATTGGACAACTTGTTTAATTTTTGTCTTCAGGAAACCAACTGGACAATCTGTCCACCTTTTGTCCTCAAGGATGTTGAAAACATTTCCTCGGGACAAAAATTGGACAACCTGTTTACTTTTTGTCTTCAGGAAACAAACTGGACAATCTGTCCACTTTTTGTCCTCAAGGATGTTGAAAACATTCCCTCGGGACAAAATTGGACAACCTGTTTACTTTTTGTCTTCAGGAAACAAACTGGACAATCTGTCCACCTTTTGTCCTCAAAGATCTCAAAAAAGATTCCTCAGGACAAAAATTGGACAACCTGTCAACTTTTTGTCTCCAGGAAACAAACTGGACAATCTGTCCACTTTTTGTCCTCAAGGATATTGAAAAACTTTCCTCGGGACAAAAATTGGACAACCTGTTTACTTTTTGTCTTCAGGAAACCAACTGGACTGGACAATCTGTCCACCTTTTGTCCTCAAGGATGTTGAAAACATTACCTCGGGACAAAAATTGGACAATCTGTTTACTTTTTGTCTTCAGGAAACAAACTGGACAATCTGTCCACCTTTTGTCCTCAAAGATCTCAAAAAAGATTCCTCAGGACAAAAATTGGACAACCTGTTAACTCTTTGTCTTCAGGAAACAAACTGGACAATCTGTCCACTTTTTGTCCTCAAGGATATTGAAAAACTTTCCTCGGGACAAAAATTGGACAACCTGTTTACTTTTTGTCTTCAGGAAACAAACTGGACAATCTGTCCACCTTTTGTCCTCAAGGATCTCGAAAAAGATTCCTCAGGACAAAAATTGGACAACCTGTTAACTCTTTGTCTTCAGGAAACAAACTGGACAATCTGTCCACTTTTTGTCCTCAAGGATATTGAAAAACTTTCCTCGGGACAAAAATTGGACAACCTGTTTACTTTTTGTCTTTAGGAAACCAACTGGACTGGACAATCTGTCCACCTTTTGTCCTCAAGGATGTTGAAAACATTACCTCGGGACAAAAATTGGACAATCTGTTCACTTTTTGTCCTCAAGGATGTTGAAAACATTTCCTCAGGACAAAAATTGGACAACCTGTTAACTCTTTGTCTTCAGGAAACAAACTGGACAATCTGTCCACTTTTTGTCCTCAAGGATATTGAAAAACTTTCCTCGGGACAAAAATTGGACAACCTGTTTACTTTTTGTCTTCAGGAAACAAACTGGACAATCTGTCCACCTTTTGTCCTCAAGGATCTCGAAAAAGATTCCTCAGGACAAAAATTGGACAACCTGTTAACTCTTTGTCTTCAGGAAACAAACTGGACAATCTGTCCACTTTTTGTCCTCAAGGATATTGAAAAACTTTCCTCGGGACAAAAATTGAACAACCTGTTTACTTTTTGTCTTCAGGAAACAAACTGGACAATCTGTCCACTTTTTGTCCTCAAGGATGTTGAAAACATTTCCTCGGGACAAAAATTGGACAACTTGTTTAATTTTTGTCTTCAGGAAACCAACTGGATAATCTGTCCACCTTTTGTCCTCAAGGATGTTGAAAACATTTCCTCGGGACAAAAATTGGACAGCCTGTTTACTTTTTGTCTTTAGGAAACCAACTGGACGGGACAATCTGTCCACCTTTTGTCCTCAAGGATGTTGAAAACATTACCTCGGGACAAAAATTGGACAATCTGTTCACTTTTTGTCCTCAAGGATGTTGAAAACATTTCCTCAGGACAAAAATTGGACAACCTGTTAACTCTTTGTCTTCAGGAAACAAACTGGACAATCTGTCCACTTTTTGTCCTCAAGGATATTGAAAAACTTTCCTCGGGACAAAAATTGGACAACCTGTTTACTTTTTGTCTTCAGGAAACAAACTGGACAATCTGTCCACTTTTTGTCCTCAAGGAGGTTGAAAACATTACCTCGGGACAAAAAGTGGACAACCTGTTTACTTTTTGTCTTCAGGAAACAAACTGGACAATCTGTCCACTTTTTGTCCTCAAGGATGTTGAAAACATTTCCTCGGGACAAAAATTGGACAACTTGTTTAATTTTTGTCTTCAGGAAACCAACTGGACAATCTGTCCACCTTTTGTCCTCAAGGATGTTGAAAACATTTCCTCGGGACAAAAATTGGACAACCTGTTTACTTTTTGTCTTCAGGAAACAAACTGGACAATCTGTCCACTTTTTGTCCTCAAGGATGTTGAAAACATTCCCTCGGGACAAAATTGGACAACCTGTTTACTTTTTGTCTTCAGGAAACAAACTGGACAATCTGTCCACCTTTTGTCCTCAAAGATCTCAAAAAAGATTCCTCAGGACAAAAATTGGACAACCTGTCAACTTTTTGTCTCCAGGAAACAAACTGGACAATCTGTCCACTTTTTGTCCTCAAAGATATTGAAAAACTTTCCTCGGGACAAAAATTGGACAACCTGTTTACTTTTTGTCTTCAGAAAACCAACTGGACTGGACAATCTGTCCACCTTTTGTCCTCAAGGATGTTGAAAACATTACCTCGGGACAAAAATTGGACAATCTGTTTACTTTTTGTCTTCAGGAAACAAACTGGACAATCTGTCCACCTTTTGTCCTCAAAGATCTCAAAAAAGATTCCTCAGGACAAAAATTGGACAACCTGTTAACTCTTTGTCTTCAGGAAACAAACTGGACAATCTGTCCACTTTTTGTCCTCAAGGATATTGAAAAACTTTCCTCGGGACAAAAATTGGACAACCTGTTTACTTTTTGTCTTCAGGAAACAAACTGGACAATCTGTCCACCTTTTGTCCTCAAGGATCTCGAAAAAGATTCCTCAGGACAAAAATTGGACAACCTGTTAACTCTTTGTCTTCAGGAAACAAACTGGACAATCTGTCCACTTTTTGTCCTCAAGGATATTGAAAAACTTTCCTCGGGACAAAAATTGAACAACCTGTTTACTTTTTGTCTTCAGGAAACCAACTGGACAATCTGTCCACCTTTTGTCCTCAAGGATGTTGAAAACATTACCTCGGGACAAAAATTGGACAACCTGTTTACTTTTTGTCTTCAGGAAACCAACTGGATAATCTGTCCACCTTTTGTCCTCAAGGATGTTGAAAACATTTCCTCGGGACAAAAATTGGACAACCTGTTTACTTTTTGTCTTTAGGAAACCAACTGGACGGGACAATCTGTCCACCTTTTGTCCTCAAGGATGTTGAAAACATTACCTCGGGACAAAAATTGGACAATCTGTTCACTTTTTGTCCTCAAGGATGTTGAAAACATTTCCTCAGGACAAAAATTGGACAACCTGTTAACTCTTTGTCTTCAGGAAACAAACTGGACAATCTTGTCGCGAGCGACTGACAATTGATAATTGAAACTTGAGTATCGTAAATTGCGTAAGCAAGTTTACTTGGCGCAATTAAGTTAGCGCGCATGCGGTGCGCGTGCCAAGAATTGATGTCACCAGCAATTGAACCACTTTACATTTAAGTTTTTGGGATTACCGGTTGAATCGTTCCTTTTTGCAGAAAAGGCGGTTTTTTACTAGTTTTCCAGTTGATTGTTTCTATCAAATTAAATAAGTTGATTCTACCTAATTAAGATTAAAACACACAACTCCATTCTAGTCAGTATAGTTAATTGTTAACCTTGTTTATGTATCATGGTAATTCTTGTACTTGTTGTTTAGTTAGAATACAATGAACCCATGCTGTTAAACAATTGTTCTGTTCTATATTTCTCGCAAACTTGGTATCATTCTCGGAATCCTCGGCCCACCTTATGATATGAACACCTCGGGTGTCTAACATATCTAAGGTCAATCTGCTCGCGCGCAGTCCTTCGTCATTGTCACTTACCACTGAACCACCGCATATTGCTTTGTAGTATCCCGCACAAAAGTGGGATACTTGTTTAAAATACTCTATACCTTTTCCCTTTCTATTTTGTTATCAAAGTCATTTTATAAGACGGGACCGCGCCGCGAAATGGTGCATCGGCAAATTAATTTAATTCCATTTAATACGTTGTATAATTCTGTTTACTATAACCCAAGTGAGTTGAGTTGATTCCTGGAATGATACAATCACATTTGAACAGAGTTGCCTTGAACGTGATGTATAGAAATTGATCAATTGAACGCAGACATTGGTAGATTCGAATTTAAACATAGGAAATTTATGCTTTTCTTGCAATCTCTCTGTTGCCAATTGATGCCATTGGTAATTGCTTTTTTTTAAGTCAGTCGTCATATAAACAAGATGTCGGGCTCGAATTCCAAGAGTGCCAGCAAAGATTCGAAGCCATCTAGCTCCGGAGCAATCGAAGGATCTAGAAGTCGAGTTCACAAGGATTCGAGGAGAGATAAACAGGCAAGCTGATCTGGATTACAGGAATGATGAAATTGATAGCAAATATTGGATTATAGGATATTGAAATTGATGTAATTAATCAAATGGTGTTCTAGAATACTTGACTTCTGTTTATAAAGTCAATTTATTTATATCTCTTGTGGAAACAAATTAATTGAAAATTAATCAGCGGAATAGGCAGTCTTATTTGATTCAGGCATTACAGTCGTTCTTCTTTTAGCACGATCCGTCGATATCAATCTTGGATTCCATCTCCAATTTCAACTGGGAGACACCGCTCTTCGACCTCGAGCGAACTACAGATCCGCTCTGCCTTGACTTCGAGCGGATCAATGCCACTCGAAAGGCATATCAGGTGAGAATTGAGTATGCTGTAAATAAGAATTTAATTAATAGCTATAATATAAATTGATTACAAGCTATAATTGAAAGCGATTTAGATAATTAAAAAGGAGAGTATGACGTCATCAGTTTATTTAATCCAAAGGAAAAGCTACTTAATTGTTCAACATAGAAAGGTGATCAATTTATCGATAGGCAATTATTAATGTGTTCTGCCGGGTCGATGTCATTATGTATACGAAATTGACAGTACGGGGTAACCCATGCCCAAATTTCCATTAATACGGGGTAACCTATGCCCAAATTTTTATTTGAT
>CAXIWQ010000229.1:0-32463 GCA_964036275.1 Litoditis marina
ATATAGTCGTATTAGGTTTTTGTAGCTGGGAGCAACAGACTTGATATCCGTATGATTTTTTTTTTAGCTGCAAGTCAAAATGTCAATAACCGCGTTAATTAGTTTTAGTGGCTGCGCGCCACAGAATAGATTGTCGTATTAGGTTTTTGTAGCTGGGAGCAACAGATTTGATAGCCGTATGAAATGTTCTCTGTAACTGCAAGGCAAAGAGTCAATAACCGCGTTAATTTGTATTTCGTGGCTGTGCGCCACAGAATATAAAGTCGTAATATGTTTTTGTAGTTGGGAGCAACAGACTTGATAGCCGTATGATTTTTTTTTGTAGCTGCAAGTCAAAATGTCAATAACCGCGTTAATTCGTTTTTGTGGCTGTGCGCCACAGAATAGATTGTCGTATTAGGTTTTTGTAGCTGGGAGCAACAGACTTGATAGCCGTATGAACTTATCTCTGTAACTGCAAGCCAACAAGTCGATAACCGCGATAATTCGTATTTTGTGGCTGTGCGCCACAGAATAGATTGTCGTATTAGGTTTTTGTAGCTGGGAGCAACATATTTGATAGCCGTATGAACTGTTCTCTGTAGCTGCAAGGCAAAGAATCGATAACCGCGTTTATTCGTATTTTGTGGCTGTGCGCCACAGAATAGATTGTCGTATTAGGTTTTTGTAGCTGGGAGCAACATATTTGATAACCGTATGAACTGTTCTCTGTAGCTGCAAGGCAAAGAGTCGATAACCGCGTTAATTCGTATTTTGTGGCTGTGCGCCACAGAATAGATTGTCTTATCAGGTTTTTGTAGCTGGGAACAACAGCCTCGATAGCCGTATTAACTTTTTTTCGTAGTTGCAAAGCAAACAGTCGATAACCGCGTTAATTCGTATTTTGTGGCTGTGCGCCACAGAATATAAAGTCATATTAGGTTTTTGTAGCTGGGAGCAACAGACTTGATAGCCGTATAAACTTTTTTCTGTAGCTGCAAGGCAAAGAGGTAATAACCGTTTTAATTTGTCTTTTGTGGCTGTGCGCCACAGAATATAAAGTCGTATTAGGTTTTTGTAGCCATGAGCAACAGACTTGATAGCCGTATAAACTTTTTTCTGTAGCTGCAAGGCAAAGAGTCGATAACCGCGTTAATTCGTATTTTGTGGCTGTGTGCCACAGAATAGATAGTTGTATTGGGTTTTTCTAGCTGGAAGCAACATACTTGATAGCCGTATAAACTTTTTTCTGTAGCTGCAAGGCAAAGTGTCAATAACCGCGCTAATTTGTCTTTTGTGGCTGTGCGCCACAGAATGTAAAGTCGTATTAGGTTTTTGTAGCCATGAGCAACTTGATAGCCGTATGAACTGTTCTCTGTAGCTGCAAAGCAAAGAATCGATAACCGCGTTAATTCGTATTTTGTGGCTGTGCGCAACAGAGTAGATTGTCGTATTAGGTTTTTGTAGCTGGGAGCAACATATTTGATAGCCGTATAAACTGTTCTCTGTATATGCAAGGCAAAGACCCGATAACCGCGTTAATTCGTATTTTGTGGCTGTGCGCCACAGAATAGATAGTCGTATTAGGTTTTTGTAGCTGGGAGCAACATACTTGATAGCCGTATAAACTTTTTTCTGTAGCTACAAGGCAAAGAGTCGATAACCGCGTTAATTCGTATTTCGTGGCAGTGCGCCACAGAATAGATTGTCGTATTAGGTTTTTGTAGCTGGGAACAACAGACTTGATAGCCGTATTAACTTTTTTCTGTAGCTGCAAAGCAAACAGTCGATAACCGCGTTAATTCGTATTTTGTGGCTGTGCGCCACAGAATAGATAGTCGTATTAGGTTTTTGTAGCTGGGAGCAACATACTTGATAGCCGTATAAACTTTTTTCTGTAGCTGCACGGCAAAGATTCAATAACCGCGTTAATTTGTCTTTTGTGGCTGTGCGCCACAGAATATAAAGTCGTATTAGGTTTTTGTAGCTGGGAGCAACAGACTTGATAGCCGTATAAACTTTTTTCTGTAGCTGCAAGGCAAAAAGGTAATAACCGCTTTAATTTGTCTTTTGTGGTTGTGCGCCACAGAATATAAAGTCGTATTAGGTTTTTGTAGCCATGAGCAACAGACTTGATAGCCGTATAAACTTTTTTCTGTAGCTGCAAGGCAAAGAGTCGATAACCGCGTTAATTCGTATTTTGTGGCTGTGTGCCACAGAATAGATAGTTGTATTGGGTTTTTCTAGCTGGGAGCAACATACTTGATAGCCGTATAAACTTTTTTCTGTAGCTGCAAGGCAAAGTGTCAATAACCGCGCTAATTTGTCTTTTGTGGCTGTGCGCCACAGAATGTAAAGTCGTAATATGTTTTTGTAGTTGGGAGCAACAGACTTGATAGCCGTATGATTTTTTTTTGTAGCTGCAAGTCAAAATGTCAATAACCGCGTTAATTCGTTTTTGTGGCTGTGCGCCACAGAATAGATTGTCGTATTAGGTTTTTGTAGCTGGGAGCAACAGACTTGATAGCCGTATGAACTTATCTCTGTAACTGCAAGCCAACAAGTCGATAACCGCGATAATTCGTATTTTGTGGCTGTGCGCCACAGAATAGATAGTCGTATTAGGTTTTTGTAGCTGGGAGCAACATACTTGATAGCCGTATAAACTTTTTTTCTGTAGCTGCACGGCAAAGAGTCAATAACCGCGTTAATTGGTCTTTTGTGGCTGTGCGCCACAGAATATAAAGTCGTATTAGGTTTTTGTAGCAGGGAGCAACAGACTTGATAGCCGTATAAACTTTTTTTCTGTAGCTGCAAGGCAAAGAGGTAATCACCGCGTTAATTTGTCTTTTGTGTCTGTGCGCCACAGAATATATAGTCGTATTAGGTTTTTGTAGCTGGGAGCAACAGACTTGATAGCCGTATGATTCATTTTGTAGCTGCAAGTCAAAATGTCAATAACCGCGTTAATTCGTTTTTGTGGCTGTGCGCCACAGAATATAAAGTCGTATTAGGTTTTTATAGCTGGGAGCAACAGACTTGATAGCCGTATAAACTTTTTCTGTAGCTGCAAGGCAAAGAGGTAATCACCGCGTTAATTTGTCTTTTGTGCCTGTGCGCCACAGAATATATAGTCGTATTAGGTTTTTGTAGCTGGGAGCAACAGACTTGATATCCGTATGATTTTTTTTGTAGCTGCAAGTCAAAATGTCAATAACCGCGTTAATTAGTTTTAGTGGCTGCGCGCCACAGAATAGATTGTCGTATTAGGTTTTTGTAGCTGGGAGCAACAGATTTGATAGCCGTATGAAATGTTCTCTGTAACTGCAAGGCAAAGAGTCAATAACCGCGTTAATTTGTATTTCGTGGCTGTGCGCCACAGAATATAAAGTCGTAATATGTTTTTGTAGTTGGGAGCAACAGACTTGATAGCCGTATGATTTTTTTTTGTAGCTGCAAGTCAAAATGTCAATAACCGCGTTAATTCGTTTTTGTGGCTGTGCGCCACAGAATAGATTGTCGTATTAGGTTTTTGTAGCTGGGAGCAACAGACTTGATAGCCGTATGAACTTATCTCTGTAACTGCAAGCCAACAAGTCGATAACCGCGATAATTCGTATTTTGTGGCTGTGCGCCACAGAATAGATTGTCGTATTAGGTTTTTGTAGCTGGGAGCAACATATTTGATAGCCGTATGAACTGTTCTCTGTAGCTGCAAGGCAAAGAATCGATAACCGCGTTTATTCGTATTTTGTGGCTGTGCGCCACATAATAGATTGTCGTATTAGGTTTTTGTAGCTGGGAGCAACATATTTGATAACCGTATGAACTGTTCTCTGTAGCTGCAAGGCAAAGAGTCGATAACCGCGTTAATTCGTATTTTGTGGCTGTGCGCCACAGAATAGATTGTCTTATCAGGTTTTTGTAGCTGGGAACAACAGCCTCGATAGCCGTATTAACTTTTTTTCGTAGTTGCAAAGCAAACAGTCGATAACCGCGTTAATTCGTATTTTGTGGCTGTGCGCCACAGAATATAAAGTCATATTAGGTTTTTGTAGCTGGGAGCAACAGACTTGATAGCCGTATAAACTTTTTTCTGTAGCTGCAAGGCAAAGAGGTAATAACCGTTTTAATTTGTCTTTTGTGGCTGTGCGCCACAGAATATAAAGTCGTATTAGGTTTTTGTAGCCATGAGCAACAGACTTGATAGCCGTATAAACTTTTTTCTGTAGCTGCAAGGCAAAGAGTCGATAACCGCGTTAATTCGTATTTTGTGGCTGTGTGCCACAGAATAGATAGTTGTATTGGGTTTTTCTAGCTGGGAGCAACATACTTGATAGCCGTATAAACTTTTTTCTGTAGCTGCAAGGCAAAGTGTCAATAACCGCGCTAATTTGTCTTTTGTGGCTGTGCGCCACAGAATGTAAAGTCGTATTAGGTTTTTGTAGCCATGAGCAACTTGATAGCCGTATGAACTGTTCTCTGTAGCTGCAAAGCAAAGAATCGATAACCGCGTTAATTCGTATTTTGTGGCTGTGCGCCACAGAGTAGATTGTCGTATTAGGTTTTTGTAGCTGGGAGCAACATATTTGATAGCCGTATAAACTGTTCTCTGTATATGCAAGGCAAAGACCCGATAACCGCGTTAATTCGTATTTTGTGGCTGTGCGCCACAGAATAGATTGTCGTATCAGGTTTTTGTAGCTGGGAACAACAGACTTGATAGCCGTATTAACTTTTTTCTGTAGCTGCAAAGCAAACAGTCGATAACCGCATTAATTCGTATTTTGTGGCTGTGCGCCACAGAATAGATAGTCGTATTAGGTTTTTGTAGCTGGGAGCAACATACTTGATAGCCGTATAAACTTTTTTCTGTAGCTACAAGGCAAAGAGTCGATAACCGCGTTAATTCGTATTTCGTGGCAGTGCGCCACAGAATAGATTGTCGTATTAGGTTTTTGTAGCTGGGAACAACAGACTTGATAGCCGTATTAACTTTTTTCTGTAGCTGCAAAGCAAACAGTCGATAACCGCGTTAATTCGTATTTTGTGGCTGTGCGCCACAGAATAGATAGTCGTATTAGGTTTTTGTAGCTGGGAGCAACATACTTGATAGCCGTATAAACTTTTTTCTGTAGCTGCACGGCAAAGATTCAATAACCGCGTTAATTTGTCTTTTGTGGCTGTGCGCCACAGAATATAAAGTCGTATTAGGTTTTTGTAGCTGGGAGCAACAGACTTGATAGCCGTATGAACTTTTTTCTGTAGCTGCAAGGCAAAAAGGTAATAACCGCTTTAATTTGTCTTTTGTGGTTGTGCGCCACAGAATATAAAGTCGTATTAGGTTTTTGTAGCCATGAGCAACAGACTTGATAGCCGTATAAACTTTTTTCTGTAGCTGCAAGGCAAAGAGTCGATAACCGCGTTAATTCGTATTTTGTGGCTGTGTGCCACAGAATAGATAGTTGTATTGGGTTTTTCTAGCTGGGAGCAACATACTTGATAGCCGTATAAACTTTTTTCTGTAGCTGCAAGGCAAAGTGTCAATAACCGCGCTAATTTGTCTTTTGTGGCTGTGCGCCACAGAATGTAAAGTCGTATTAGGTTTTTGTAGCCATGAGCAACTTGATAGCCGTATGAACTGTTCTCTGTAGCTGCAAGGCAAAGAGTCGATAACCGCGTTAATTCGTATTTTGTGGCTGTGCGCCACAGAGTAGATTGTCGTATTAGGTTTTTGTAGCTGGGAGCAACATATTTGATAGCCGTATGAACTGTTCTCTGTAGCTGCAAGGCAAAGAGGCGATAACCGCGTTAAATCGTATTTTGTGGCTGTGCGCCACAGAATAGATTGTCGTATCAGGTTTTTGTAGCTGGGAGCAACAGACTTGATAGCCGTATGATTTTTTTTGTAGCTGCAAGTCAAAATGTCGATAACCGCGTTAATTCGTATTTTGTGGCTGTGCGCCACAGAATATATAGTAGTATTAGGTTTTTGTAGCTGGGAGCAACATACTTGATAGCCGTATAAACTTTTTTCTGTAGCTGCACGGCAAAGAGTCAATAACCGCGTTAATTTGTCTTTTGTGGCTGTGCGCCACAGAATATAAAGTCGTATTAGGTTTTTGTAGCTGGGAGCAACAGACTTGATAGCCGTATAAATTTTTTTTCTGTAGCTGCAAGGCAAAGAGTCAATAACCGCGTTAATCTGTCTTTTGTGGCTGTGCGCCACATAATATAAAGTCGTATTAGGTTTTTGTAGCTGGGAGCAACAGACTTGATAGCCGTATAAACTTTTTTCCGTAGCTGCAAGCCAATGAGTCGATAACCGCGTTAATTCGTATTTCGTGGCTGTGCGCCACAAAATATATAGTCGTATTAGGTTTTTGTAGCTGGGAGCAACATACTTGATAGCCGTATAAACTTTTTTTCTGTAGCTGCACGGCAAAGAGTCAATAACCGCGTTAATTTGTCTTTTGTGGCTGTGCGCCACAGAATATAAAGTCGTATTAGGTTTTTGTAGCAGGGAGCAACAGACTTGATAGCCGTATAAACTTTTTTCTGTAGCTGCAAGGCAAAGAGGTAATCACCGCGTTAATTTGTCTTTTGTGTCTGTGCGCCACAGAATATATAGTCGTATTAGGTTTTTGTAGCTGGGAGCAACAGACTTGATAGCCGTATGATTTTTTTTGTAGCTGCAAGTCAAAATGTCAATAACCGCGTTAATTCGTTTTTGTGGCTGTGCGCCACAGAATAGATTGTCGTATTAGGTTTTTGTAGCTGGGAGCAACAGATTTGATAGCCGTATGAAATGTTCTCTGTAACTGCAAGGCAAAGAGTCAATAACCGCGTTAATTTGTATTTTGTGGCTGTGCGCCACAGAATATAAAGTCGTAATATGTTTTTGTAGTTGGGAGCAACAGACTTGATAGCCGTATGATTTTTTTTTGTAGCTGCAAGTCAAAATGTCAATAACCGCGTTAATTCGTTTTTGTGGCTGTGCGTCACAGAATATAAAGTCGTATTAGGTTTTTGTAGCTGGGAGCAACAGACTTGATAGCCGTATAAACTTTTTTCTGTAGCTGCAAGGCAAAGAGGTAATCACCGCGTTAATTTGTCTTTTGTGCCTGTGCGCCACAGAATATATAGTCGTATTCGGTTTTTGTAGCTGGGAGCAACAGACTTGATATCCGTATGATTTTTTTTGTAGCTGCAAGTCAAAATGTCAATAACCGCGTTAATTCGTTTTAGTGGCTGTGCGCTACAGAATAGATTGTCGTATTAGGTTTTTGTAGCTGGGAGCAACAGATTTGATAGCCGTATGAAATGTTCTCTGTAACTGCAAGGCAAAGAGTCAATAACCGCGTTAATTTGTATTTTGTGGCTGTGCGCCACAGAATATAAAGTCGTAATATGTTTTTGTAGTTGGGAGCAACAGACTTGATAGCCGTATGATTTTTTTTGTAGCTGCAAGTCAAAATGTCAATAACCGCGTTAATTCGTTTTTGTGGCTGTGCGCCACAGAATAGATTGTCGTATTAGGTTTTTGTAGCTGGGAGCAACAGACTTAATATCCGTATAAACTTTGTTTCTGTAGCTGCAAGGCAAAGAGTCAATAACCGCGTTTATTCGTCTTTTGTGGCTGTGCGCCACAGAATATATAGTCGTATTAGGTTTTTGTAGCTGGGAGCAACAGACTTGATAGCCGTATGAACTTATCTCTGTAACTGCAAGCCAACAAGTCGATAACCGCGATAATTCGTATTTTGTGGCTGTGCGCCACAGAATAGATTGTCGTATTAGGTTTTTGTAGTTGGGAGCAACAGACTTGATAGCCGTATAAACTTTTTTCTGTAGCTGCAAGGCAAAGAGTCGATAACCGCGTTAATTCGTATTTTGTGGCTGTGTGCCACAGAATAGATAGTTGTATTGGGTTTTTCTAGCTGGGAGCAACATACTTGATAGCCGTATAAACTTTTTTCTGTAGCTACAAGGCAAAGAGTCGATAACCGCGTTAATTCGTATTTCGTGGCAGTGCGCCACAGAATAGATTGTCGTATTAGGTTTTTGTAGCTGGGAACAACAGACTTGATAGCCGTATTAACTTTTTTCTGTAGCTGCAAAGCAAACAGTCGATAACCGCGTTAATTCGTATTTTGTGGCTGTGCGCCACAGAATAGATAGTCGTATTAGGTTTTTGTAGCTGGGAGCAACATACTTGATAGCCGTATAAACTTTTTTTCTGTAGCTGCACGGCAAAGATTCAATGACCGCGTTAATTTGTCTTTTGTGGCTGTGCGCCACAGAATATAAAGTCGTATTAGGTTTTTGTAGCTGGGAGCAACAGACTTGATAGCCGTATAAACTTTTTTCTGTAGCTGCAAGGAAAAAAGGTAATAACCGCTTTAATTTGTCTTTTGTGGCTGTGCGCCACAGAATATAAAGTCGTATTAGGTTTTTGTAGCCATGAGCAACAGACTTGATAGCCGTATAAACTTTTTTCTGTAGCTGCAAGGCAAAGAGTCGATAACCGCGTTAATTCGTATTTTGTGGCTGTGTGCCACAGAATAGATAGTTGTATTGGGTTTTTCTAGCTGGGAGCAACATACTTGATAGCCGTATAAACTTTTTTCTGTAGCTGCAAGGCAAAGTGTCAATAACCGCGCTAATTTGTCTTTTGTGGCTGTGCGCCACAGAACGTAAAGTCGTATTAGGTTTTTGTAGCCATGAGCAACTTGATAGCCGTATGAACTGTTCTCTGTAGCTGCAAGGCAAAGAGTCGATAACCGCGTTAATTCGTATTTTGTGGCTGTGCGCCACAGAGTAGATTGTCGTATTAGGTTTTTGTAGCTGGGAGCAACATATTTGATAGCCGTATGAACTGTTCTCTGTAGCTGCAAGGCAAAGAGTCGATAACCGCGTTAAATTGTATTTTGTGGCTGTGCGCCACAGAATAGATTGTCGTATCAGGTTTTTGTAGCTGGGAGCAACAGACTTGATAGCCGTATGATTTTTTTTGTAGCTGCAAGTCAAAATGTCAATAACCGCGTTAATTCGTATTTTGTGGCTGTGCGCCACAGAATATATAGTAGTATTAGGTTTTTGTAGCTGGGAGCAACATACTTGATAGCCGTATAAACTTTTTTCTGTAGCTGCACGGCAAAGAGTCAATAACCGCGTTAATTTGTCTTTTGTGGCTGTGCGCCACAGAATATAAAGTCGTATTAGGTTTTTGTAGCTGGGAGCAACAGACTTGATAGCCGTATAAATTTTTTTTCTGTAGCTGCAAGGCAAAGAGTCAATAACCGCGTTAATCTGTCTTTTGTGGCTGTGCGCCACATAATATAAAGTCGTATTAGGTTTTTGTAGCTGGGAGCAACAGACTTGATAGCCGTATAAACTTTTTTCCGTAGCTGCAAGCCAATGAGTCGATAACCGCGTTAATTCGTATTTCGTGGCTGTGCGCCACAAAATATATAGTCGTATTAGGTTTTTGTAGCTGGGAGCAACATACTTGATAGCCGTATAAACTTTTTTTCTGTAGCTGCACGGCAAAGAGTCAATAACCGCGTTAATTTGTCTTTTGTGGCTGTGCGCCACAGAATATAAAGTCGTATTAGGTTTTTGTAGCAGGGAGCAACAGACTTGATAGCCGTATAAACTTTTTTCTGTAGCTGCAAGGCAAAGAGGTAATCACCGCGTTAATTTGTCTTTTGTGTCTGTGCGCCACAGAATATATAGTCGTATTAGGTTTTTGTAGCTGGGAGCAACAGACTTGATAGCCGTATGATTTTTTTTGTAGCTGCAAGTCAAAATGTCAATAACCGCGTTAATTCGTTTTTGTGGCTGTGCGCCACAGAATAGATTGTCGTATTAGGTTTTTGTAGCTGGGAGCAACAGATTTGATAGCCGTATGAAATGTTCTCTGTAACTGCAAGGCAAAGAGTCAATAACCGCGTTAATTTGTATTTTGTGGCTGTGCGCCACAGAATATAAAGTCGTAATATGTTTTTGTAGTTGGGATTGGGATCAACAGACTTGATAGCCGTATGATTTTTTTTTGTAGCTGCAAGTCAAAATGTCAATAACCGCGTTAATTCGTTTTTGTGGCTGTGCGTCACAGAATATAAAGTCGTATTAGGTTTTTGTAGCTGGGAGCAACAGACTTGATAGCCGTATAAACTTTTTTCTGTAGCTGCAAGGCAATGAGGTAATCACCGCGTTAATTTGTCTTTTGTGCCTGTGCGCCACAGAATATATAGTCGTATTAGGTTTTTGTAGCTGGGAGCAACAGACTTGATATCCGTATGATTTTTTTTGTAGCTGCAAGTCAAAATGTCAATAACCGCGTTAATTCGTTTTAGTGGCTGTGCGCCACAGAATAGATTGTCGTATTAGGTTTTTGTAGCTGGGAGCAACAGATTTGATAGCCGTATGAAATGTTCTCTGTAACTGCAAGGCAAAGAGTCAATAACCGCGTTAATTTGTATTTTGTGGCTGTGCGCCACAGAATATAAAGTCGTAATATGTTTTTGTAGTTGGGAGCAACAGACTTGATAGCCGTATGATTTTTTTTGTAGCTGCAAGTCAAAATGTCAATAACCGCGTTAATTCGTTTTTGTGGCTGTGCGCCATAGAATAGATTGTCGTATTAGGTTTTTGTAGCTGGGAGCAACAGACTTAATATCCGTATAAACTTTGTTTCTGTAGCTGCAAGGCAAAGAGTCAATAACCGCGTTTATTCGTCTTTTGTGGCTGTGCGCCACAGAATATATAGTCGTATTAGGTTTTTGTAGCTGGGAGCAACAGACTTGATAGCCGTATGAACTTGTCTCTGTAACTGCAAGCCAACAAGTCGATAACCGCGATAATTCGTATTTTGTGGCTGTGCGCCACAGAATAGATTGTCGTATTAGGTTTTTGTAGCTGGGAGCAACATATTTGATAGCCGTATGAACTGTTCTCTGTAGCTGCAAGGCAAAGAATCGATAACCGCGTTTATTCGTATTTTGTGGCTGTGCGCCACAGAATAGATTGTCGTATTAGGTTTTTGTAGCTGGGAGCAACATATTTGATAACCGTATGAACTGTTCTCTGTAGCTGCAAGGCAAAGAGTCGATAACCGCGTTAATTCGTATTTTGTGGCTGTGCGCCACAGAATAGATTGTCTTATCAGGTTTTTGTAGCTGGGAACAACAGACTCGATAGCCGTATTAACTTTTTTCTGTAGCTGCAAAGCAAACAGTCGATAACCGCGTTAATTCGTATTTTGTGGCTGTGCGCCACAGAATAGATAGTCGTATCAGGTTTTTGTAGCTGGGAGCAACATACTTGATAGCCGTATAAACTTTTTTCTGTAGCTGCACGACAAAGAGTCAATAACCGCGTTAATTTGTCTTTTGTGGCTGTGCGCCACAGAATATAAAGTCGTATTAGGTTTTTGTAGCTGGGAGCAACAGACTTGATAGCCGTATAAACTTTTTTCTGTAGCTGCAAGGCAAAGAGTCGATAACCGCGTTAATTCGTATTTTGTGGCTGTGCGCCACAGAATATAAAGTCGTATTAGGTTTTTGTAGCCATGAGCAACAGACTTGAAAGCCGTATAAACTTTTTTTCTATAGCTGCAAGGCAAAGATTCGATAACCACGTTAATTCGTATTTTGTGGCTGTGCGCCACAGAATAGATTGTCGTATTAGGTTTTTGTAGCTGGGAGCAACAGATTTGATAGCCGTATGAAATGTTCTCTGTAACTGCAAGGCAAAGAGTCAATAACCGCGTTATTTTGTATTTTGTGGCTGTGCGCCACAGGATATAGAGTCGTATTAGGTTTTTGTAGCTGGGAGCAACAGACTTGATAGCCGTATAAACTTTTTCTGTAGCTGCAAGGCAAAGAGTCGATAACCGCGTTAATTCGTATTTTGTGGCTGTGCGCCACAGAATATAAAGTCGTATTAGGTTTTTGTAGCCATGAGCAACAGACTTGATAGCCGTATAAACTTTTTTCTGTAGCTGCAAGGCAAAGAGTCGATAACCGCGTAAATTCGTATTTTGTGGCTGTGCGCCACAGAATACTCTAGAATTTGGCGGCGACTCGCCGGCGACATGAAGGGGTCGGCAGAGTGTCGCCGGCGGGTCGCCTGCAATTGTTTTTAGGTCGTTGATTTTCGATGAAATATATGTTAATCAGACGCACATACTTGTGGTTTTTAGGTGGGTGACATGTTTATACATGAACAATGAAGTCGTGAATCTCATCGTGTCTACCTCTGGCGACGTTAAATATATATAACATTGTTATTCTCTGTGAATTCATAGGTTTCTGTATCTGTTCACTATATAAAACGTTCAGTGTGAAGAACCTAAAAACAATCGCAGGCCACCCGCCGGCGACACTCTGCCGACCCCTCCATGTCGCCGGCGAGTCGCCGCCAAATTCTAGAGTAGATTGTCGTATTAGGTTTTTGTAGCTGGGAGCAACAGATTTGATAGCCGTATGAAATGTTCTCTGTATATGCAAGGCAAAGACCCGATAACCGCGTTAATTCGTATTTTGTGGCTGTGCGCCACAGAATAGATTGTCGTATCAGGTTTTTGTAGCTGGGAACAACAGACTTGATAGCCGTATTAACTTTTTTCTGTAGCTGCAAAGCAAACAGTCGATAACCGCATTAATTCGCATTTTGTGGCTGTGCGCCACAGAGTAGATTGTCGTATTAGGTTTTTGTAGCTGGGAGCAACATATTTGATAGCCGTATAAACTGTTCTCTGTATATGCAAGGCAAAGAGTCGATAACCGCGTTAATTCGTATTTCGTGGCAGTGCGCCACAGAATAGATTGTCGTATTAGGTTTTTGTAGCTGGGAACAACAGACTTGATAGCCGTATTAACTTTTTTCTGTAGCTGCAAAGCAAACAGTCGATAACCGCGTTAATTCGTATTTTGTGGCTGTGCGCCACAGAATAGATAGTCGTATTAGGTTTTTGTAGCTGGGAGCAACATACTTGATAGCCGTATAAACTTTTTTCTGTAGCTGCACGGCAAAGATTCAATAACCGCGTTAATTTGTCTTTTGTGGCTGTGCGCCACAGAATATAAAGTCGTATTAGGTTTTTGTAGCTGGGAGCAACAGACTTGATAGCCGTATAAACTTTTTTCTGTAGCTGCAAGGCAAAAAGGTAATAACCGCTTTAATTTGTCTTTTGTGGTTGTGCGCCACAGAATATAAAGTCGTATTAGGTTTTTGTAGCCATGAGCAACAGACTTGATAGCCGTATAAACTTTTTTCTGTAGCTGCAAGGCAAAGAGTCGATAACCGCGTTAATTCGTATTTTGTGGCTGTGTGCCACAGAATAGATAGTTGTATTGGGTTTTTCTAGCTGGGAGCAACATACTTGATAGCCGTATAAACTTTTTTCTGTAGCTGCAAGGCAAAGTGTCAATAACCGCGCTAATTTGTCTTTTGTGGCTGTGCGCCACAGAATGTAAAGTCGTATTAGGTTTTTGTAGCCATGAGCAACTTGATAGCCGTATGAACTGTTCTCTGTAGCTGCAAGGCAAAGAGTCGATAACCGCGTTAATTCGTATTTTGTGGCTGTGCGCCACAGAGTAGATTGTCGTATTAGGTTTTTGTAGCTGGGAGCAACATATTTGATAGCCGTATGAACTGTTCTCTGTAGCTGCAAGGCAAAGAGGCGATAACCGCGTTAAATCGTATTTTGTGGCTGTGCGCCACAGAATAGATTGTCGTATCAGGTTTTTGTAGCTGGGAGCAACAGACTTGATAGCCGTATGATTTTTTTTGTAGCTGCAAGTCAAAATGTCGATAACCGCGTTAATTCGTATTTTGTGGCTGTGCGCCACAGAATATATAGTAGTATTAGGTTTTTGTAGCTGGGAGCAACATACTTGATAGCCGTATAAACTTTTTTCTGTAGCTGCACGGCAAAGAGTCAATAACCGCGTTAATTTGTCTTTTGTGGCTGTGCGCCACAGAATATAAAGTCGTATTAGGTTTTTGTAGCTGGGAGCAACAGACTTGATAGCCGTATAAATTTTTTTTCTGTAGCTGCAAGGCAAAGAGTCAATAACCGCGTTAATCTGTCTTTTGTGGCTGTGCGCCACATAATATAAAGTCGTATTAGGTTTTTGTAGCTGGGAGCAACAGACTTGATAGCCGTATAAACTTTTTTCCGTAGCTGCAAGCCAATGAGTCGATAACCGCGTTAATTCGTATTTCGTGGCTGTGCGCCACAAAATATATAGTCGTATTAGGTTTTTGTAGCTGGGAGCAACATACTTGATAGCCGTATAAACTTTTTTTCTGTAGCTGCACGGCAAAGAGTCAATAACCGCGTTAATTTGTCTTTTGTGGCTGTGCGCCACAGAATATAAAGTCGTATTAGGTTTTTGTAGCAGGGAGCAACAGACTTGATAGCCGTATAAACTTTTTTCTGTAGCTGCAAGGCAAAGAGGTAATCACCGCGTTAATTTGTCTTTTGTGTCTGTGCGCCACAGAATATATAGTCGTATTAGGTTTTTGTAGCTGGGAGCAACAGACTTGATAGCCGTATGATTTTTTTTGTAGCTGCAAGTCAAAATGTCAATAACCGCGTTAATTCGTTTTTGTGGCTGTGCGCCACAGAATAGATTGTCGTATTAGGTTTTTGTAGCTGGGAGCAACAGATTTGATAGCCGTATGAAATGTTCTCTGTAACTGCAAGGCAAAGAGTCAATAACCGCGTTAATTTGTATTTTGTGGCTGTGCGCCACAGAATAGAAAGTCGTAATATGTTTTTGTAGTTGGGAGCAACAGACTTGATAGCCGTATGATTTTTTTTGTAGCTGCAAGTCAAAATGTCAATAACCGCGTTAATTCGTTTTTGTGGCTGTGCGTCACAGAATATAAAGTCGTATTAGGTTTTTGTAGCTGGGAGCAACAGACTTGATAGCCGTATAAACTTTTTTCTGTAGCTGCAAGGCAAAGAGGTAATCACCGCGTTAGTTTGTCTTTTGTGCCTGTGCGCCACAGAATATATAGTCGTATTCGGTTTTTGTAGCTGGGAGCAACAGACTTGATATCCGTATGATTTTTTTTGTAGCTGCAAGTCAAAATGTCAATAACCGCGTTAATTCGTTTTTGTGGCTGTGCGCCACAGAATAGATTGTCGTATTAGGTTTTTGTAGCTGGGAGCAACAGATTTGATAGCCGTATGAAATGTTCTCTGTAACTGCAAGGCAAAGAGTCAATAACCGCGTTAATTTGTATTTTGTGGCTGTGCGCCACAGAATATAAAGTCGTAATATGTTTTTGTAGTTGGGAGCAACAGACTTGATAGCCGTATGATTTTTTTTTGTAGCTGCAAGTCAAAATGTCAATAACCGCGTTAATTCGTTTTTGTGGCTGTGCGCCACAGAATAGATTGTCGTATTAGGTTTTTGTAGCTGGGAGCAACAGACTTAATATCCGTATAAACTTTGTTTCTGTAGCTGCAAGGCAAAGAGTCAATAACCGCGTTTATTCGTCTTTTGTGGCTGTGCGCCACAGAATATATAGTCGTATTAGGTTTTTGTAGCTGGGAGCAACAGACTTGATAGCCGTATGAACTTATCTCTGTAACTGCAAGCCAACAAGTCGATAACCGCGATAATTCGTATTTTGTGGCTGTGCGCCACAGAATAGATTGTCGTATTAGGTTTTTGTAGTTGGGAGCAACAGACTTGATAGCCGTATAAACTTTTTTCTGTAGCTGCAAGGCAAAGAGTCGATAACCGCGTTAATTCGTATTTTGGGGCTGTGTGCCACAGAATAGATAGTTGTATTGGGTTTTTCTAGCTGGGAGCAACATACTTGATAGCCGTATAAACTTTTTTCTGTAGCTACAAGGCAAAGAGTCGATAACCGCGTTAATTCGTATTTCGTGGCAGTGCGCCACAGAATAGATTGTCGTATTAGGTTTTTGTAGCTGGGAACAACAGACTTGATAGCCGTATTAACTTTTTTCTGTAGCTGCAAAGCAAACAGTCGATAACCGCGTTAATTCGTATTTTGTGGCTGTGCGCCACAGAATAGATAGTCGTATTAGGTTTTTGTAGCTGGGAGCAACATACTTGATAGCCGTATAAACTTTTTTTCTGTAGCTGCACGGCAAAGATTCAATAACCGCGTTAATTTGTCTTTTGTGGCTGTGCGCCACAGAATATAAAGTCGTATTAGGTTTTTGTAGCTGGGAGCAACAGACTTGATAGCCGTATAAACTTTTTTCTGTAGCTGCAAGGAAAAAAGGTAATAACCGCTTTAATTTGTCTTTTGTGGCTGTGCGCCACAGAATATAAAGTCGTATTAGGTTTTTGTAGCCATGAGCAACAGACTTGATAGCCGTATAAACTTTTTTCTGTAGCTGCAAGGCAAAGAGTCGATAACCGCGTTAATTCGTATTTTGTGGCTGTGTGCCACAGAATAGATAGTTGTATTGGGTTTTTCTAGCTGGGAGCAACATACTTGATAGCCGTATAAACTTTTTTCTGTAGCTGCAAGGCAAAGTGTCAATAACCGCGCTAATTTGTCTTTTGTGGCTGTGCGCCACAGAACGTAAAGTCGTATTAGGTTTTTGTAGCCATGAGCAACTTGATAGCCGTATGAACTGTTCTCTGTAGCTGCAAGGCAAAGAGTCGATAACCGCGTTAATTCGTATTTTGTGGCTGTGCGCCACAGAGTAGATTGTCGTATTAGGTTTTTGTAGCTGGGAGCAACATATTTGATAGCCGTATGAACTGTTCTCTGTAGCTGCAAGGCATAGAGTCGATAACCGCGTTAAATTGTATATTTGTGGCTGTGCGCCACAGAATAGATTGTCGTATCAGGTTTTTGTAGCTGGGAGCAACAGACTTGATAGCCGTATGATTTTTTTTGTAGCTGCAAGTCAAAATGTCGATAACCGCGTTAATTCGTATTTTGTGGCTGTGCGCCACAGAATATATAGTAGTATTAGGTTTTTGTAGCTGGGAGCAACATACTTGATAGCCGTATAAACTTTTTTCTGTAGCTGCACGGCAAAGAGTCAATAACCGCGTTAATTTGTCTTTTGTGGCTGTGCGCCACAGAATATAAAGTCGTATTAGGTTTTTGTAGCTGGGAGCAACAGACTTGATAGCCGTATAAATTTTTTTTCTGTAGCTGCAAGGCAAAGAGTCAATAACCGCGTTAATCTGTCTTTTGTGGCTGTGCGCCACATAATATAAAGTCGTATTAGGTTTTTGTAGCTGGGAGCAACAGACTTGATAGCCGTATAAACTTTTTTCCGTAGCTGCAAGCCAATGAGTCGATAACCGCGTTAATTCGTATTTCGTGGCTGTGCGCCACAAAATATATAGTCGTATTAGGTTTTTGTAGCTGGGAGCAACATACTTGTTAGCCGTATAAACTTTTTTTCTGTAGCTGCACGGCAAAGAGTCAATAACCGCGTTAATTTGTCTTTTGTGGCTGTGCGCCACAGAATATAAAGTCGTATTAGGTTTTTGTAGCAGGGAGCAACAGACTTGATAGCCGTATAAACTTTTTTCTGTAGCTGCAAGGCAAAGAGGTAATCACCGCGTTAATTTGTCTTTTGTGTCTGTGCGCCACAGAATATATAGTCGTATTAGGTTTTTGTAGCTGGGAGCAACAGACTTGATAGCCGTATGATTTTTTTTGTAGCTGCAAGTCAAAATGTCAATAACCGCGTTAATTCGTTTTTGTGGCTGTGCGCCACAGAATAGATTGTCGTATTAGGTTTTTGTAGCTGGGAGCAACAGATTTGATAGCCGTATGAAATGTTCTCTGTAACTGCAAGGCAAAGAGTCAATAACCGCGTTAATTTGTATTTTGTGGCTGTGCGCCACAGAATATAAAGTCGTAATATGTTTTTGTAGTTGGGAGCAACAGACTTGATAGCCGTATGATTTTTTTTTGTAGCTGCAAGTCGAACTGTCAATAACCGCGTTAATTCGTTTTTGTGGCTGTGCGTCACAGAATATAAAGTCGTATTAGGTTTTTGTAGCTGGGAGCAACAGACTTGATAGCCGTATAAACTTTTTTCTGTAGCTGCAAGGCAAAGAGGTAATCACCGCGTTAATTTGTCTTTTGTGCCTGTGCGCCACAGAATATATAGTCGTATTAGGTTTTTGTAGCTGGGAGCAACAGACTTGATATCCGTATGATTTTTTTTGTAGCTGCAAGTCAAAATGTCAATAACCGCGTTAATTCGTTTTAGTGGCTGTGCGCCACAGAATAGATTGTCGTATTAGGTTTTTGTAGCTGGGAGCAACAGATTTGATAGCCGTATGAAATGTTCTCTGTAACTGCAAGGCAAAGAGTCAATAACCGCGTTAATTTGTATTTTGTGGCTGTGCGCCACAGAATATAAAGTCGTAATATGTTTTTGTAGTTGGGAGCAACAGACTTGATAGCCGTATGATTTTTTTTTGTAGCTGCAAGTCAAAATGTCAATAACCGCGTTAATTCGTTTTTGTGGCTGTGCGCCATAGAATAGATTGTCGTATTAGGTTTTTGTAGCTGGGAGCAACAGACTTAATATCCGTATAAACTTTGTTTCTGTAGCTGCAAGGCAAAGAGTCAATAACCGCGTTTATTCGTCTTTTGTGGCTGTGCGCCACAGAATATATAGTCGTATTAGGTTTTTGTAGCTGGGAGCAACAGACTTGATAGCCGTATGAACTTGTCTCTGTAACTGCAAGCCAACAAGTCGATAACCGCGATAATTCGTATTTTGTGGCTGTGCGCCACAGAATAGATTGTCGTATTAGGTTTTTGTAGCTGGGAGCAACATATTTGATAGCCGTATGAACTGTTCTCTGTAGCTGCAAGGCAAAGAATCGATAACCGCGTTTATTCGTATTTTGTGGCTGTGCGCCACAGAATAGATTGTCGTATTAGGTTTTTGTAGCTGGGAGCAACATATTTGATAACCGTATGAACTGTTCTCTGTAGCTGCAAGGCAAAGAGTCGATAACCGCGTTAATTCGTATTTTGTGGCTGTGCGCCACAGAATAGATTGTCTTATCAGGTTTTTGTAGCTGGGAACAACAGACTCGATAGCCGTATTAACTTTTTTCTGTAGCTGCAAAGCAAACAGTCGATAACCGCGTTAATTCGTATTTTGTGGCTGTGCGCCACAGAATAGATAGTCGTATCAGGTTTTTGTAGCTGGGAGCAACATACTTGATAGCCGTATAAACTTTTTTCTGTAGCTGCACGACAAAGAGTCAATAACCGCGTTAATTTGTCTTTTGTGGCTGTGCGCCACAGAATATAAAGTCGTATTAGGTTTTTGTAGCTGGGAGCAACAGACTTGATAGCCGTATAAACTTTTTTCTGTAGCTGCAAGGCAAAGAGTCGATAACCGCGTTAATTCGTATTTTGTGGCTGTGCGCCACAGAATATAAAGTCGTATTAGGTTTTTGTAGCTGGGAGCAACAGACTTGATAGCCGTATGAACTTTTTTCTGTAGCTGCAAGGCAGAGAGGTAATAACCGCGTTAATTTGTCTTTTGTGGCTGTGCGCCACAGGATATAAAGTCGTATTAGGTTCTTGTAGCCATGAGCAACAGACTTGAAAGCCGTATAAACTTTTTTTCTATAGCTGCAAGGCAAAGATTCGATAACCAGGTTAATTCGTATTTTGTGGCTGTGTGCCACAGAATAGATAGTTGTATTGGGTTTTTCTAGCTGGGAGCAACATACTTGATAGCCGTATAAACTTTTTTCTGTAGCTGCAAGGCAAAGTGTCAATAACCGCGCTAATTTGTCTTTTGTGGCTGTGCGCCACAGAACGTAAAGTCGTATTAGGTTTTTGTAGCCATGAGCAACTTGATAGCCGTATGAACTGTTCTCTGTAGCTGCAAGGCAAAGAGTCGATAACCGCGTTAATTCGTATTTTGTGGCTGTGCGCCACAGAGTAGATTGTCGTATTAGGTTTTTGTAGCTGGGAGCAACATATTTGATAGCCGTATGAACTGTTCTCTGTAGCTGCAAGGCATAGAGTCGATAACCGCGTTAAATTGTATATTTGTGGCTGTGCGCCACAGAATAGATTGTCGTATCAGGTTTTTGTAGCTGGGAGCAACAGACTTGATAGCCGTATGATTTTTTTTGTAGCTGCAAGTCAAAATGTCGATAACCGCGTTAATTCGTATTTTGTGGCTGTGCGCCACAGAATATATAGTAGTATTAGGTTTTTGTAGCTGGGAGCAACATACTTGATAGCCGTATAAACTTTTTTCTGTAGCTGCACGGCAAAGAGTCAATAACCGCGTTAATTTGTCTTTTGTGGCTGTGCGCCACAGAATATAAAGTCGTATTAGGTTTTTGTAGCTGGGAGCAACAGACTTGATAGCCGTATAAATTTTTTTTCTGTAGCTGCAAGGCAAAGAGTCAATAACCGCGTTAATCTGTCTTTTGTGGCTGTGCGCCACATAATATAAAGTCGTATTAGGTTTTTGTAGCTGGGAGCAACAGACTTGATAGCCGTATAAACTTTTTTCCGTAGCTGCAAGCCAATGAGTCGATAACCGCGTTAATTCGTATTTCGTGGCTGTGCGCCACAAAATATATAGTCGTATTAGGTTTTTGTAGCTGGGAGCAACATACTTGTTAGCCGTATAAACTTTTTTTCTGTAGCTGCACGGCAAAGAGTCAATAACCGCGTTAATTTGTCTTTTGTGGCTGTGCGCCACAGAATATAAAGTCGTATTAGGTTTTTGTAGCAGGGAGCAACAGACTTGATAGCCGTATAAACTTTTTTCTGTAGCTGCAAGGCAAAGAGGTAATCACCGCGTTAATTTGTCTTTTGTGTCTGTGCGCCACAGAATATATAGTCGTATTAGGTTTTTGTAGCTGGGAGCAACAGACTTGATAGCCGTATGATTTTTTTTGTAGCTGCAAGTCAAAATGTCAATAACCGCGTTAATTCGTTTTTGTGGCTGTGCGCCACAGAATAGATTGTCGTATTAGGTTTTTGTAGCTGGGAGCAACAGATTTGATAGCCGTATGAAATGTTCTCTGTAACTGCAAGGCAAAGAGTCAATAACCGCGTTAATTTGTATTTTGTGGCTGTGCGCCACAGAATATAAAGTCGTAATATGTTTTTGTAGTTGGGAGCAACAGACTTGATAGCCGTATGATTTTTTTTTGTAGCTGCAAGTCAAACTGTCAATAACCGCGTTAATTCGTTTTTGTGGCTGTGCGTCACAGAATATAAAGTCGTATTAGGTTTTTGTAGCTGGGAGCAACAGACTTGATAGCCGTATAAACTTTTTTCTGTAGCTGCAAGGCAAAGAGGTAATCACCGCGTTAATTTGTCTTTTGTGCCTGTGCGCCACAGAATATATAGTCGTATTAGGTTTTTGTAGCTGGGAGCAACAGACTTGATATCCGTATGATTTTTTTTGTAGCTGCAAGTCAAAATGTCAATAACCGCGTTAATTCGTTTTAGTGGCTGTGCGCCACAGAATAGATTGTCGTATTAGGTTTTTGTAGCTGGGAGCAACAGATTTGATAGCCGTATGAAATGTTCTCTGTAACTGCAAGGCAAAGAGTCAATAACCGCGTTAATTTGTATTTTGTGGCTGTGCGCCACAGAATATAAAGTCGTAATATGTTTTTGTAGTTGGGAGCAACAGACTTGATAGCCGTATGATTTTTTTTTGTAGCTGCAAGTCAAAATGTCAATAACCGCGTTAATTCGTTTTGTGGCTGTGCGCCATAGAATAGATTGTCGTATTAGGTTTTTGTAGCTGGGAGCAACAGACTTAATATCCGTATAAACTTTGTTTCTGTAGCTGCAAGGCAAAGAGTCAATAACCGCGTTTATTCGTCTTTTGTGGCTGTGCGCCACAGAATATATAGTCGTATTAGGTTTTTGTAGCTGGGAGCAACAGACTTGATAGCCGTATGAACTTGTCTCTGTAACTGCAAGCCAACAAGTCGATAACCGCGATAATTCGTATTTTGTGGCTGTGCGCCACAGAATAGATTGTCGTATTAGGTTTTTGTAGCTGGGAGCAACATATTTGATAGCCGTATGAACTGTTCTCTGTAGCTGCAAGGCAAAGAATCGATAACCGCGTTTATTCGTATTTTGTGGCTGTGCGCCACAGAATAGATTGTCGTATTAGGTTTTTGTAGCTGGGAGCAACATATTTGATAACCGTATGAACTGTTCTCTGTAGCTGCAAGGCAAAGAGTCGATAACCGCGTTAATTCGTATTTTGTGGCTGTGCGCCACAGAATAGATTGTCTTATCAGGTTTTTGTAGCTGGGAACAACAGACTCGATAGCCGTATTAACTTTTTTCTGTAGCTGCAAAGCAAACAGTCGATAACCGCGTTAATTCGTATTTTGTGGCTGTGCGCCACAGAATAGATAGTCGTATCAGGTTTTTGTAGCTGGGAGCAACATACTTGATAGCCGTATAAACTTTTTTCTGTAGCTGCACGACAAAGAGTCAATAACCGCGTTAATTTGTCTTTTGTGGCTGTGCGCCACAGAATATAAAGTCGTATTAGGTTTTTGTAGCTGGGAGCAACAGACTTGATAGCCGTATAAACTTTTTTCTGTAGCTGCAAGGCAAAGAGTCGATAACCGCGTTAATTCGTATTTTGTGGCTGTGCGCCACAGAATATAAAGTCGTATTAGGTTTTTGTAGCTGGGAGCAACAGACTTGATAGCCGTATGAACTTTTTTCTGTAGCTGCAAGGCAGAGAGGTAATAACCGCGTTAATTTGTCTTTTGTGGCTGTGCGCCACAGGATATAAAGTCGTATTAGGTTCTTGTAGCCATGAGCAACAGACTTGAAAGCCGTATAAACTTTTTTTCTATAGCTGCAAGGCAAAGATTCGATAACCAGGTTAATTCGTATTTTGTGGCTGTGCGCCACAGAATAGATTGTCGTATTAGGTTTTTGTAGCTGGGAGCAACAGATTTGATAGCCGTATGAAATGTTCTCTGTAACTGCAAGGCAAAGAGTCAATAACCGCGTTATTTTGTATTTTGTGGCTGTGCGCCACAGGATATAGAGTCGTATTAGGTTTTTGTAGCCATGAGCAACAGACTTGATAGCCGTATAAACTTTTTTCTGTAGCTGCAAGGCAAAGAGTCGATAACCGCGTAAATTCGTATTTTGTGGCTGTGCGCCACAGAATACTCTAGAATTTGGCGGCGACTCGCCGGCGACATGAAGGGGTCGGCAGAGTGTCGCCGGCGGGTCGCCTGCAATTGTTTTTAGGTCGTTGATTTTCGATGAAATATATGTTAATCAGACGCACATACTTGTGGTTTTTAGGTGGGTGACATGTTTATACATGAACAATGAAGTCGTGAATCTCATCGTGTCTACCTCTGGCGACGTTAAATATATATATAACATTGTCATTCTCTGTGAATTCATAGGTTTCTGTATCTGTTCACTATATAAAACGTTCAGTGTGAAGAACCTAAAAACAATCGCAGGCCACCCGCCGGCGACACTCTGCCGACCCCTCCATGTCGCCGGCGAGTCGCCGCCAAATTCTAGAGTAGATTGTCGTATTAGGTTTTTGTAGCTGGGAGCAACAGATTTGATAGCCGTATGAAATGTTCTCTGTAACTGCAAGGCAAAGAGTCAATAACCGCGTTAATTTGTATTTTGTTGCTGTGCGCCACAGAATATAAAGTCGTATTATGTTTTTGTAGTTGGGAGCAACAGACTTGATAGCCGTATGATTTTTTTTGTAGCTGCAAGTCAAAATGTCAATAACCGCGTTAATTCGTTTTTGTGGCTGTGCGCCACAGAATAGATTGTCGTATTAGGTTTTTGTAGCTGGGAGCAACAGACTTGATAGCCGTATTAACTTTTTTCTGTAGCTGCAAAGCAAACAGTCGATAACCGCGTTAATTCGTATTTTGTGGCTGTGCGCCACAGAATAGATAGTCGTATTAGGTTTTTGTAGCTGGGAGCAACATACTTGATAGCCGTATAAACTTTTTTTCTGTAGCTGCACGGCAAAGAGTCAATAACCGCGTTAATTTGTCTTTTGTGGCTGTGCGCCACAGAATAGATTGTCGTATCAGGTTTTTGTAGCTGGGAGCAACATACTTGATAGCCGTATGATTTTTTTTGTAGCTGCAAGTCAAAATGTCAATAACCGCGTTAATTCGTTTTTGTGGCTGTGCGCCACAGAATAGATTGTCGTATTAGGTTTTTGTAGCTGGGAGCAACAGATTTGATAGCCGTATGAAATGTTCTCTGTAACTGCAAGGCAAAGAGTCAATAACCGCGTTAATTTGTATTTTGTGGCTGTGCGCCACAGAATATAAAGTCGTAATATGTTTTTGTAGTTGGGAGCAACAGACTTGATAGCCGTATGATTTTTTTTTGTAGCTGCAAGTCAAAATGTCAATAACCGCGTTAATTCGTGTTTGTGGCTGTGCGTCACAGAATATAAAGTCGTATTAGGTTTTTGTAGCTGGGAGCAACAGACTTGATAGCCGTATAAACTTTTTTCTGTAGCTGCAAGGCAAAGAGGTAATCACCGCGTTAATTTGTCTTTTGTGCCTGTGCGCCACAGAATATATAGTCGTATTAGATTTTTGTAGCTGGGAGCAACAGACTTGATATCCGTATGATTTTTTTTGTAGCTGCAAGTCAAAATGTCAATAACCGCGTTAATTCGTTTTAGTGGCTGTGCGCCACAGAATAGATTGTCGTATTAGGTTTTTGTAGCTGGGAGCAACAGATTTGATAGCCGTATGAAATGTTCTCTGTAACTGCAAGGCAAAGAGTCAATAACCGCGTTAATTTGTATTTTGTGGCTGTGCGCCACAGAATATAAAGTCGTAATATGTTTTTGTAGTTGGGAGCAACAGACTTGATAGCCGTATGATTTTTTTTTGTAGCTGCAAGTCAAAATGTCAATAACCGCGTTAATTCGTTTTTTGTGGCTGTGCGCCACAGAATAGATTGTCGTATTAGGTTTTTGTAGCTGGGAGCAACAGACTTAATATCCGTATAAACTTTGTTTCTGTAGCTGCAAGGCAAAGAGTCAATAACCGCGTTTATTCGTCTTTTGTGGCTGTGCGCCACAGAATATATAGTCGTTGTTGGGTATTGCTAGAATCCCAATACAACATTGATCGTTCTTTGTGTGCCACATGATCTTTTGCACCCTACGTGACATTCGTCACATATTATCATCATACCGTTCAAGGGTCACCAATCAATATCAGGATTGCACCCTCTACTCTCTCTCGCATCCTCATTCGTAAACTAGCAACTTACGAGCTAGTCGTGTCCGTATAGAATATCTGACGGTTCCTCTCTCTCACACTCACGAGTAGTTACTAGGGTTTTATATATTGTTATCTCTTATAGTTTCTATATAAACATTTATTAATTAGGTGTTTTGTACATTCTATCAAAAGGCTAACGTATCGCCCTAAGTTCCTACTGAGGTTGTTACTTGTGATTACAAGGATACAACATAATTGGCGATCAGGATAGGCAAAACTCTTGTTGCATTTACTGGTAAATTACTGGTAAGTTCGGATTCCCTGGAACAATCGATCGTTGGATTCGGATATTGGTTGTTGTCGTCTACAAAGTCTCTTGTACGAAGAGATCGACACTCCAATTGGCGGCGTCTTGTCAAGCGAGACGTGGTAATCAGTTTACTGTTTGTTGTGAAGTACCTAGGTCTGTACGAGACTGTAAGGGCTGTCACCGACCCCCCTGCGAAGTGAGCACTCAGTTGAATTGCTGGTAAAGCCTTTTCCTTAGGGGAAGTGCTGCCCAAATTTTCATCTGGAAGAGTGTTTTTGCAAGGCTAAGTGCTGCCCAAATTTTCACTTCGCTGGGTCCAGGGTCAAACGAGAACATGAGTGGTGGATGACGTGACTCCCTTGCGTACCAGTAATAGTACACGTATTTATTCTGCTGATTTCGCTAGTTTATTTACTAATTTACCACATAGTGTGATAAAGCTGAATATGTTTCAGCTCCTTAGTGTTTGTTTCAAAAATCAAAACTATATACGTGTACAAGGTAACCATTGTAGTTACAGCGTATCTAATAATGGTACTGGTTCATTTTTCACTTTTCAAGAAGTTTGTTATTTACTTGAGTCACTTCTAGAAAATAGTGTTGCTGTATACGGTAACAAGGTTTATAGACAAAGATGTGGTATTCCACAAGGTGCCAGCTGCTCACCACAAATAGCCGACCTGACTCTTAGCTACATGGAGCACAAGTTTATCAAATCAGTTTTAGAAACACGAGGGCAACATTTCGCACGAAAGTACAATTATACATATCGATATATCGATGATCTGTTACATATTTCCGATGTATCCGATAATTTCAAAGCAGATTTAGCTCAAATCTATGACTCTTCATTGAGTTTAGAAGCAACAGCGGATTTGAAAACAAATTGCGAGTTTCTCGATTTGGATATCACTGTGACAATTCCCCAGATTAAAGTATCTCTATTTAATAAAACTGATCTCTTTAAGTTTGACGTTATAAGATATCCAAACTACTTTTCGAATATCGATAGTAGAATTGGTTTGAATACAATTACTGGCGAAATAATACGAATAACACGTGCTTGTTCAGACTATGAAGATTTCTTAGCAAGAGCAAAACAGCTTGCTAGTTTTTATTTTAAAAATGGTTGGCCTAAAATGTTGATTCTTAGACGCTTCTATAAAGTAATTGCTGATAAACCATTTATCACAAGTAAGTATGCAATTGACTTGCAATTGTTTACTAGATTATTAGATGCAGTGACGTGAACTTTTGATCCAGCGAACAGTTCGATCAATAATTGTCCGTCCATTTTCTGACCCTCCTCTTGCACTCAGCTGACTCACTGGTCATCATTCTGCTCTTGTGTAAGTGTAAATGAACTCTTTTTACATCTTCTAACTCAATTTCTTAAAATAATCTCACTAGGTTAACTATAACAGGTCATCTACTGATGAGGGCATCCTGTTTGACATATGGATCGGTAATTGCCCGAAATGTCAAGGTAACTAATGTTTGTAATAGACAATCTAGGAATTTGCACAGTGCAAATAAATTTATCTCTCACTCTCTTCCCTCTTTTCATTCCTCTCTCCTTTGGACTTTTTTCTTTTATAAATTACTAAAGTAGCCTGATATCACCAGTTAGTTGAGCTTGTTTACACGAGCAACGTGGTTTTGTATAGTAGTTTCAACTTCCTAGTTTTCTTATAATTTAATGGAGGTTCAGCAACCACAACAGGAGGGCAGTATGGAGAGCATGTTATTGCAAATACTGCAAGGACAACAACAACAGTTCAAGCAACATGAAGAGAGAATGAGGCGGCTAGAGCTCATGTTGGAAAACGGAACGAACACAGATAACGGACATACAGCAATGGCACATGCAAGTACATCAAGATTGCTGAATGACTTGAGCTCAAGGCTAAGTACATTCGAGTTTGATCCAGAGAGCAATCAGACATTCTCACGATGGTACGATCGATACGGTGAGGTATTCACAACGGATGGTGCATTGCTGGACGACAAATCGAAGGTTCGATTGTTGGTTGGCAAGTTGTCTAACGATGTTTTCGATCGTTATTCAAACCAGATATTGCCAAAGACCACATCAGATATCGACTTCAAGGAAACAGTAGCAACTCTGAAAGAGATGTTCAACCCAAAAGTATCTTTATTTACATCAAGATACCAGTGCCTGAAGCTCGAGAAGAAGGAGTCGGAAGACTATATGGAGTACACTGGCCGTGTTAACGAGCAGTGTGAGAAGGCGAATTTCCAACAGTTGGATAGCGATGGATTGAAGGCGTTGTTATGGATATATGGACTGAAGTCGAGCAAAGATGCTGAATTGCGGCAAAGACTACTGCTATTCCTGGATAATAAGAATTCGAAAAAGGAGACTTTCACACTACACGACTTGTACAATGAGTGTGACTTGTGGCTCAACATCAAGCGAGAGTCAAAGATGCTTGAAACAGGAGCACGGGTTGTGAATGAGGTCAGACTTAGCGAATCGAGTGAAGATAGTGATGGATCATCAGATTCTACCGAGAGGTTGTGTTGGAACTGTGGTAGGAATGGTCACATATCATCGAATTGTCGAGCCAGGAAGTGGAAATGTAGCAAGTGCAAAGGCGAAGGACACAAGCAAGAGTTCTGTGAACGAGCGAGAAAGTTCAGAACAAAGACGACGAGAACGGAGACGCGAGTGAACAATTCGGTGTTTGTTCAGTCTCACGGACGTGGAAAAGAGGTTGACGTGGTACGACGTTACCTGCCTGTTCAAGTGAATGGTCATGATCTGAAAATGCAACTAGATACCGGTTCCGATATCACTTTGTTGAATGTGAAAGACTGGGAACGAATGGGAAGACCGAAACTGGACGATCAAAGGTGCAAGTTTCAAATGCCAGTGGACATTGTATGACTGTCATGGGTAAAATGAAATGTGACTTTGTGATCAACTCTGAATATGGAACAGGAGATGTTTATGTGTCAAACGCAAGGAGTGTGTGTGGCTTAGATTGGCTGACACAGAACAAGAAAATATCGCATTATTTAAGTATGATGTCAGACATGTGCAAGCCAGGAGAGCTTGGCACACCTAGCGGAAAACCACCATTCGACAGGAAACAGAGACCACCAAGACCGAAGGTTGGTAGAAGTTATGGAGAACGGAACGTGCAGTACGAGACTAAGAATGTAGTCAAAGCTAGTTCTCCAACCGAAGTTGTCGAAGATAAGATCAGAAGGAGTGATCCAACCGGAAGTTCAGTGATGCCGAGTACAAGGGATAAGAAATGGCAGAAGGTCACTGTAGACGTGGTTGGACCGATAGAAGGCAACTCTTATCTAGTAGTGGAAGACGAAAGTGGGAGTTGGCCTGAAGTTTCTTTGATGGAGGACATCAAAGCAGAATCAACTGTATGTGAAATGATGGATTTGTTCAAGCGATTTGATCGAATGCCAGAAACTATTGTCACTAAGTTGAATTCACAGTTTACTTCGAAGAAGTTCAGGATGGAATGTGAGAAGGTAAATCTCAAGCTGGAGTACTTATTGTCATCTGACTTGGAATGTGGACAGAAGTGTGTGAGGTTTGCAGAAAACTTACAACATGAACTGAACCAACGAAGACTGGCTGGAAAGAGTCTAAGTCAGCAAGATGTGAATGAGTTGCGCGACGCATACTTTCATTCAAAAGGAGGAGGGAATGGCAAGTTCGCGAAGAACTGTGCCACATCTACACCGAAGCTTTCGATTTCAGTGGAACTTGATTTGTTGAAGGATGTATTGGGAGAGAATCTACTGAGTGAAATGAAGGAGACACAGAGAAGAATGAGAAGAAGAAGAAGAAGAAGCGAGCATCGTGTTTGTCGAATGAAGTCTTCGTGGTATAGCCGGTCTACGTGGTACCTACAGTCTCTACGTGGTGTATCCAGTCTACGTGGTATTTTCCAACTTCTACATATCTCATTCGTTGCCGAAGCTGTCTACAGCTCAACTAAGCTTAGTCGACGATATCTTTCTTCGTGACATTAGTTGTTTTCTGTTACCCCAAGGTTCTGTCTTAAAAGGGGAGGTGTTGGGTATTGCTAGAATCCCAATACAACATTGATCGTTCTTTGTGTGCCACATGATCTTTTGCACCCTACGTGACATTCGTCACATATTATCATCATACCGTTCAAGGGTCACCAATCAATATCAGGATTGCACCCTCTACTCTCTCTCGCATCCTCATTCGTAAACTAGCAACTTACGAGCTAGTCGTGTCCGTATAGAATATATGACGGTTCCTCTCTCTCACACTCACGAGTAGTTACTAGGGTTTTATATATTGTTATCTCTTATAGTTTCTATATAAACATTTATTAATTAGGTGTTTTGTACATTCTATCAAAAGGCTAACGTATCGCCCTAAGTTCCTACTGAGGTTGTTACTTGTGATTACAAGGATACAACAGTCGTATTAGGTTTTTGTAGCTGGGAGCAACAGACTTGATAGCCGTATGAACTTGTCTCTGTAACTGCAAGCCAACAAGTCGATAACCGCGATAATTCGTATTTTGTGGCTGTGCGCCACAGAATAGATTGTCGTATTAGGTTTTTGTAGCTGGGAGCAACATATTTGATAGCCGTATGAACTGTTCTCTGTAGCTGCAAGGCAAAGAATCGATAACCGCGTTCATTCGTATTTTGTGGCTGTGCGCCACAGAATAGATTGTCGTATTAGGTTTTTGTAGCTGGGAGCAACATATTTGATAACCGTATGAACTGTTCTCTGTAGCTGCAAGGCAAAGAGTCGATAACCGCGTTAATTCGTATTTTGTGGCTGTGCGCCACAGAATAGATTGTCTTATCAGGTTTTTGTAGCTGGGAACAACAGACTCGATAGCCGTATTAACTTTTTTCTGTAGCTGCAAAGCAAACAGTCGATAACCGCGTTAATTCGTATTTTGTGGCTGTGCGCCACAGAATAGATAGTCGTATCAGGTTTTGTAGCTGGGAGCAACATACTTGATAGCCGTATAAACTTTTTTCTGTAGCTGCACGACAAAGAGTCAATAACCGCGTTAATTTGTCTTTTGTGGCTGTGCGCCACAGAATATAAAGTCGTATTAGGTTTTTGTAGCTGGGAGCAACAGACTTGATAGCCGTATAAACTTTTTTCTGTAGCTGCAAGGCAAAGAGTCGATAACCGCGTTAATTCGTATTTTGTGGCTGTGCGCCACAGAATATAAAGTCGTATTAGGTTTTTGTAGCTGGGAGCAACAGACTTGATAGCCGTATGAACTTTTTTCTGTAGCTGCAAGGCAGAGAGGTAATAACCGCGTTAGTTTGTCTTTTGTGGCTGTGCGCCACAGGATATAAAGTCGTATTAGGTTCTTGTAGCCATGAGCAACAGACTTGAAAGCCGTATAAACTTTTTTTCTATAGCTGCAAGGCAAAGATTCGATAACCACGTTAATTCGTATTTTGTGGCTGTGCGCCACAGAATAGATTGTCGTATTAGGTTTTTGTAGCTGGGAGCAACAGATTTGATAGCCGTATGAAATGTTCTCTGTAACTGCAAGGCAAAGAGTCAATAACCGCGTTAATTTGTATTTTGTGGCTGTGCGCCACAGGATATAGAGTCGTATTAGGTTTTTGTAGCCATGAGCAACAGACTTGATAGCCGTATAAACTTTTTTCTGTAGCTGCAAGGCAAAGAGTCGATAACCGCGTAAATTCGTGTTTTGTGGCTGTGCGCCACAGAATACTCTAGAATTTGGCGGCGACTCGCCGGCGACATGAAGGGGGTCGGCAGAGTGTCGCCGGCGGGTCGCCTGCAATTGTTTTTAGGTCGTTGATTTTCGATGAAATATATGTTAATCAGACGCACATACTTGTGGTTTTTAGGTGGGTGACATGTTTATACATGAACAATGAAGTCGTGAATCTCATCGTGTCTACCTCTGGCGACGTTAAATATATATAACATTGTTATTCTCTGTGAATTCATAGGTTTCTGTATCTGTTCACTATATAAAACGTTCAGTGTGAAGAACCTAAAAACAATCGCAGGCCACCCGCCGGCGACACTCTGCCGACCCCTCCATGTCGCCGGCGAGTCGCCGCCAAATTCTAGAGTAGATTGTCGTATTAAGTTTTTGTAGCTGGGAGCAACAGATTTGATAGCCGTATGAAATGTTCTCTGTAACTGCAAGGCAAAGAGTCAATAACCGCGTTAATTTGTATTTTGTGGCTGTGCGCCACAGAATATAAAGTCGTATTATGTTTTTGTAGTTGGGAGCAACAGACTTGATAGCCGTATGATTTTTTTTGTAGCTGCAAGTCAAAATGTCAATAACCGCTTTAATTCGTTTTTGTGGCTGTGCGCCACAGAATAGATTGTCGTATTAGGTTTTTGTAGCTGGGAGCAACAGACTTGATAGCCGTATTAACTTTTTTCTGTAGCTGCAAAGCAAACAGTCGATAACCGCGTTAATTCGTATTTTGTGGCTGTGCGCCACAGAATAGATAGTCGTATTAGGTTTTTGTAGCTGGGAGCAACATACTTGATAGCCGTATAAACTTTTTTTCTGTAGCTGCACGGCAAAGAGTCAATAACCGCGTTAATTTGTCTTTTGTGGCTGTGCGCCACAGAATAGATTGTCGTATCAGGTTTTTGTAGCTGGGAGCAACATACTTGATAGCCGTATAAACTCTTTCCTGTAGCTGCAAGGCAAAGAGGTAATAACCGCGTTAATTTGTCTTTTGTGGCTGTGCGCCACAGAATAGATTGTCGTATCAGGTTTTTGTAGCTGGGAGCAACAGACTTGATAGCAACTTTTCTCTGTAGCTGCAAGCCAACAAGTCGATAACCGCGATAATTCGTATTTTGTGGCTGTGCGCCACAGAATAGATTGTCGTATTAGGTTTTTGTAG
>CAXIWQ010000230.1:0-78480 GCA_964036275.1 Litoditis marina
TCTTTCGCGAAATTCTGATTTGTTTCGCATCAATCTGAAATCTTTTCGCGCTTCTTAACCCTTGGTCTATTTGCACGGCAGCGTGCATTTTGAATTTTGGACCGGCAAAAACTTTGAATACATCTCTGTATATCTGTACTTGTAACAGTTCCATAGCCGTTTCTCACGCAATACGTTTTCTCACACGTTATGTTTTTACCACTTCACCTGACTCCGCTATTAGTGACATTTCATTTCTTACGGGGACTGGCGTGTTACTGAAGTATTTATCGAATCAATGTTAAATCGAAAGCATTTAATCATAATACACTTTATTGGATAATGACCAATATGCGCAATGAGATAATTGTAATTCTCGGTAAAGTGAAAAACGTCACGTACAGTTGTACAGCCGTAATTGACATGTTCAGCAAAATTTGGCGAGAGTCAGACAAAAACATATAATAACGTATCAATCGGTGTTTCTGGCGTTGCACGTGACTAAACAATCAATATTGGACAACTTACATTAATTATTTCAGACCCACCTGTGATTCAACGCAAAAAGTTCACCCTCAGAACATTTTTGTTGGTTTGGGTTTTGAAAACGAGAAAAATTACAAAAAACTTGTTAGAATACGTCCCCACTCAATTTTGCTCTCATGAGTTCTTTATTATTTGGCTTGCGTTGCAGAAAATTTGTTGATTCATTACGTACGCTACGTTAGTGTCAAGTTACTACGTGTTAGAGCACTAACGAACTATTCTATTCTATGACTATTTATCTGTCTAGTTTGATACATCTGTTCCTTGCAGTTAGTGCATTGTATCGCAATGCTTGAGACATTTTCAATTAGAAAGTGTTTTGCTTTTACATTTTGACGCCAAATTGAATGCTATTTTTAGTGAAATAGCTTCTATTTTGCTGGAAGGGCGTAACGCAAATCTATTTTTGAAAGAGGATAGAAAAAGTGAGTCAGACATTCATCAATACTCCATTCTGTTACATGTTTTGACATACTGACATTCATTTTCTAATAATGTACACTTATCAATAGTTCCAATAGCTAATCCCCCCTTTCTGTCTGTATGATAAGTATTTCACAATCGGGTCTCGAAGTATAGGCGGAGCTTACTGTGTTGGTCATTTTCTGCTGTGTGAAAAAGTTGAGGTCATCCAGAACTGTCCATTACCATCAGGCACTAACATTTTCGTATAAACGCTATCCACTGATTGTTCTTTATCAATCATTCAGAGACATACGTGAAACAAAAAGTGTACCTTCCGAGAAAACTTTCCACGTTCTCCGCTATCCTATCCGGTTTGTTCGTACCCACAGCACAGCAGAAACAAAGAGCTACAGTAACACTGGCATAAATTTTGGGCACGATTCTCTCTACTTTTCTGTAATTTTGCTGTCCGCGAGTTCGAAATGTTGTTACTCTGGCGCGGGTTAATTAACACAGGAGCCACAGTAATCGATAAGTGGCGTTTTACCACTAAACTGCTTAATTAGACAAAAGCGGATGCGGCATAGTTCGCATTATTTCCAAATACACTCTGGCAGCATGCCAATGCAATTTCATATGACCTTTTTACCGACAAAGTTAGGTTTTGCAACTTATTCGTTAACGTGTCGTAACATAGGTGTTGAGTAGTGCTTATAAGGTTCTCTCTTTCCAAAGCAAACCTTTAAGGCATATTTTTCTGTGTTTGTAGTTTGATTCCGTGGTTTGTTGGACGAAAATCGTAAAGTATGGTCATATTGAACTACAACGAATATTGCAGCGTGTCCATGAAATTTCAAATTATCTGTGTTTGAACAGATGATAAACAGAATTTGTAAGCATACAATAGGGGTATCCGTAGGAATGAAACTTACTATGAAGTCTCATTAACAATGGTAATAGCCGTGTTTTGCCCTGAGGCACGTTTATCATCTGAAAATGAACTGATAGTTTTGCAATCATACTGTAGGAGTCCCCGTAGAAAGGCAACGACTATATATTATTATTGCCAATGGTAATGGTCGTGTTTTGCCCGTGAGCCACATCCTACTAAAGTCATCTCCGATTCCTGTTTACGAGATTACGGTAAAAGCCAATTAACGCCTATGTTTATTTACACAATTAGGAGTTAAAGAAGAAAAACACTCTGATGACGAACGCTTTCATGCGTCTAGACGTCGGAATTTGAGATTTTTATAGAAAACAGAACTTTGAGTCAAAATATTTCTTTTCGAAGTTCATTTCTCCTATCTCTGTGATCATTATCAAAATGACTGGGTTGATTGCTCTTTTTCTCTCTTAATATTCCTGTCTTTTTGGTTTTGAACTGCTTTTCGTGAATTCGATACTTACTTCTCAATTGTTTTGTTTTTGGAGAAAGTAGTAAAACTAACTTTGCAAATAGTTAGAGCTTACATTTCTCAAATGTTCTGTTGGGACACAATAGCTCAGTTTTTCAGTGATGAGATATTGAATGTACCATGTTCGTAGAATGGTAGTTTTCTCTTTCAACTTTCTACTATTTTTATGGTAACCAGAGATCTTCGAATAAGTTTAATTAAAACTAGTGCCGAATGTTTGGAAAGGCTCGTGTAGCAAATTTTCAAAGTTTGGCGAACTTAGTAAACACCTACATTAAATTTCTACGTCAAGTAATTATTCCATGGAGTTATGCACTGTTCAAATGGTTTTGATAAACAAATATTATTTAGTTTTGTCTATTTAGTAAGTTATATTTATGTCACTAGGACTTTTGGATAATACAGTAATATAAAAGTGTGCTCAGTGAAATATGTAACAACATTAATTTTACAAACAAATATTAAGTTTACATATTTTGTTTTATTCAAACCTCGAAATGTAATTGATGCGCATGAATAATTGATACGAATATCTTAATTGGATGTTTGTTTGCTTTCTGTTCCGCAAAAACTGGAAATAGCCACTTCCTGGTATTTCTACCAATATTCTCTTTTCTCTTTTTCTCTTTTTCTCTTTTTCTCTTTTTCTCTTTTTCTCTTTTTCTCTTTCTCTCTTTCTCTCTCTCTTTTTCTCTCATTCTCTCTTTCTCTTATTCTCCGTTTCTGTGTTTCTGTGTTTCGTTCCTTTTCTCTTTCTCTCCTTCTCTCTTTCTCTCTTTCTTCTTTCTCACTCTCTTCTTGTGTTTCTATCAATATTATCTTTTTTTCTCCGGTGTTTCTACTAGTATTCTCTCTTTCAAGCTGTCAGCAAATCACATGACTGAAACTATAATGATTTCATACTAATTACCACCTGCTGGATAGAGTGTTAACTTAACTAACGGCCTATATCATTATTGTTAATTGAAATTTCGACCAAGTTAGCCAAACCTACTAGTAGTACTAGTGTCTACTTTGAATTTTGTGTATGAAATTCGTTGTTTCCGCAGCAAGCCTATAGTCGCTGTCATTCCTACTGAGACTCCTACAGTATACATTCGCGTTTTCAAATAGCTGTTTTCTGTTGCAAACTGAATTTGCAGAAAATGATTCCGTACATACATTGTTATAGTTAATCCTAACCGAATGAGAATGTTTCTAAATTTTCCCTTTACATTCCGTTGCTGAAAAAAACTCAAAGTTACATGATTTTTATGAATTTCTGTTGTTAAAAAGTCATACAATCTCATTGAACTAATTTGCTCTCATTGAACTAATTCATTAACAATCACCTGAAATTCAGCTCGTTAGATTGAATTCTGAAAAAGTCTGCCTTCCTGCAATTAACCACACGGAACCACCTAAACGGGCGTCAGAAAGAAAAGTATAATTTTTCAAATTCGGTTTTCAGAAGTATGAAACAGTTTTAAGACTTTCACGTGTCAAAACCAAAAACGTTACCAGATAACTTGATTGGTTGTTTTTAGAACTGTTGTTAAAAATGTTCAGTAATATCTCTCAAAGTTGTGTAATGGTTTTCTATATATTATGACAAAATTGCTCATATGACCAAAAAAGTTTGAAAATCACGCTCCGAAACCGAAACATGTTACAGAGTTTGAACAATTCCCAATTCGTTTTCTCAAGTTCATAAACCTTTTTCTCTTTCTCCATGTATCGTGTTTCCGTGTAGAGAAATATGTTGGCTTTTCACTACAATCGTTTATATGTTTATTTCGATCTATTGAACTGTTTTTTTGGCCATCTTTTCAAGGAATCTCTCGGCTATCTCTTGCGAATTTAACGTCTGAATAAATTATGCGAAATAATAAAATTAAAATTATGTAAACCAACGTCCCCTAAACTTCTATGTCTGTTCTTATTTTTTTTTAAATTCATGAAACCTAAGCTTCTTTTGCGATGTAATATAGCGAATTATTTTGGCTATACCGACCGCATCTGAATGGAATATGTTGAAACTAAAGTTGAGTCCCTCAAAATTACATTTATGTTAACATATTTTCTCTTTCCGGGTATCTTTTCAAGGAATCTAGCAGCTCTAGCGAATTTCACGTCTGCACCTGAATAAATCATATGTGAAAAGCAGCATTGAGATGGGACTTAATTGCACACGATTACGCAAAGTCATTAACGCAATTTTTCTATTTTCCCGACTTCCCTGTTCCGAATTCTTGAAAAATTATTATTTTTGTAGAAATTTCATTGGATAAGATGAGTATTTGGAACAGGTGAATTGAAGTCATTAACGCAATTTTACTATTTCCACGTTTTTCCTGATCCGAATACTTATTAAATGATTTTTATAGAAAGTTCATTTTATAGGATAAGTGGTTTTTTACGATTCTAGATAACAGAGAAAATAATATAAATAGTTCGCAATATCCAATACTAGAACTATCTAGCTATCTCTTTTTTGATTCTATTTTGCTCCCTATCTTTACTTTTTTCGTCTGTTTTCTCTCCTTCTTCCTTTTTGCCTCTCTGTCTTCCATTTTCTCTCAGTGCTCGTTCTCTGTATTTTTCATAAACTAAATGATTTCTCTTAGTTACTTCATAGTTTGCCCAAACAACATGTGTGTTTTTCAATCATTATCAGTTAAATACCAGATATTGGAATATGGTTATTATTATTTTAGTTCTCGCCGTCGTATTTAACACCTTAAATTCTTCAGAAGTGTCTTTCTCTTTCTCTTCTCATTATTGAGTTTCATATTAACACTATATCATCATTAGTTGTACTATTAACAAGAATATTAGTGTTTTATCTCCAGATGTTCGGAGATTATGTTTTTTTCTATTTCTCGCTGATTTATTTTGTTATCCGATTATTAGATTGACTCTCGTTTCAAAAAATGAGATTATCTCTCGGCTGAAAAGTCTTCAGATTAGATCTAGTTCACCGTTAAACTGCTGCAAGGATTTTTGTTCACAGAAATGATGTGTGTATACTCTCTCTCTCTCTCTCTCTCTCTCTCTCTCTCTCTCTCTCTCTCTCTCTCTCTCTCTCTCTCTCTCTCTCTCTCTCTCTCTCTCTCTCTCTCTCTCTCTCTCTCTCTCTCTCTCTCCTCTCTCTCTCTCTCTCTCTCTCTCTCTCTCTCTCTCTCTCTCTCTCTCTCTCTCTCTCTCTCTCTCTCTCTCTCTCTCTCTCTATCTTCATCTCTATCTCTCGCTCTCTCTCTATTCCTAGCTTTCTCTCTCTATATATAAGACGCTTCAATCTAAATGGTTTCAGGTTCCGAACAATTCTTAGAGAACTTTGAAATAATGTGCTTCACATGACTTGTCAGAACTTTTTTCGAAAATTACCTATTAACAATTCATGTGTCACTCTCGTTTGGACATCCGATAAAATTGACAAACAATCGAAAAGCTCTGAATATTCTGACACAACTATTCTCGGTTTAAAATATTTTGACACAGCTTTTTGCAACGCAACGTAGTTACCCACAACTTTTGGAAGTTCGTAAAACTGTGTCAGGAATAATCAAGGTTCGAAAAATTCTGTCAGAATAATTCGAGGTTCGATTTTTTGTGACACAATTTTTAGAGCCTTGAATATTTGTGTCAGAATTATTCGCACTTCAATTATTTATGGTACGTTCATATCGCTGGTTCCTGTTGGAAATTAGTCCTAGCTCGCGCGATCGTATTGTTTTCCGCCGTACGATCTTGGCTGGTACGTATCTAGTACGGGTTCCATATTTGCGCGTCTGTCTCGGCGACTGTTTCTCTGGCGTCTCTGCTCTCTCGTTTACGGGTTCGTAATTGATGGGCGGCAGACGAGAGAGAAGAGACACCAGAGAAACAGTCGCCGAGACAGACGCGCCAATTTGGAACCCGTACTAGATACGAACCAGCCAAGATCGTGGCGCGGAAAACAATATGATCGCGCGAGCTGTTGGATAAAAGACTAATTCTTAAAACGAACCAGCGATATGAACGTACCCCAAATAATTGAAGTGCTAATAATTCTGACACAAATATTCGTAGCTCGAAAAATTGTGTCAGAAAAAATCGAGCCTCGAATAATTCTGACACAATTTTTGGAGCCTTGATTGTTTCTGACACAGTTTTTGGACCCTCGAATAGTCCTGACAAACTTTTTTCGTGATATATGCTCAAACTACAATATTTTGTGACATAGATTTTTCCATTTCGAAGAAAAGTGACTCGATGAATTTAGACTTTTATTTTCAATAGCAACCTCAAATAAGTGGGCCCAACGCTATGTTGGATCAGAAATATTTGAGAAAAATCATAATTTTTCGACGATCGAAAACCTCATCTCATAAATTCAAAGAAATCAATGAGATTCTCAGATTTTTGAAACCATTTAGATTGCAGCGTCTTATATATTTTCTCTACCTCATCTCTTTCCATTTCTTCTTTTCTCTCTCTCCCGTTTTTATTTCTTGAATACTTCATCTCATTGGGTCTTGAACGCTCTTGAAAGAGTGTATCCACCCGTTGGTATTGTACTGTATTTATTATCGTTTTCAAACTTCCGAGTTTTTCATTTCAATCTGATCTTTGAAATTTTAATCCTCACGTCACTATTACTATCGATTGTCGTATGTTTTATTCATTGTATAATATAATTTTCAAATTTTTTTATAATATTTTCACCGAATGTTTTGGTATTCAGATGGATCGATCCTCCTGTAGTGTACAGCCTCAATTTTCGCTACAGACACCGACGCTCAACTCACCCGTTCGAAATCATCGACCGTCGTTGAGTGAGTAGAAATTTCTAGATCTCACATCCTCAGAAAATTTTCTCCGACTGGCAGATACGAAAGCGAGAGAGTGTGCAGGTCAATGAGGCCGCAGAAATCTGCGTCTCTCTGACCTGCACACTCGTTCGTCGAGGCCGCTACAAAAGTGGCTAGCCAATTGGCTGGGAATTGTCTGAGTCTCCCCAACGAAAATCGTGGGAAGCGTGCCAAACAGTTCTGATGAATGTTATTTAGAGAAAACGTACATTTTGTACAAGAGTTCCTTTCTGATTATGTAATATAACAAAGGTTGTTTTGAAGAATTTAAAATTGAAATTCCATTGGCAAATGGCTCAAGCCACGCGTGAGAACGAACCGAACAAAATTTGTCCGAGAAAACACCGAGATTTCTCCAGTGGAAGGTAACCATGAACTCTGAACCGTTTTCGTCAGTCGTTCTTGTGAAGAGCATTGTGTGGTGTTCCTTGCTCGGACATATATTTTATGATTCACACAAAATAAAGTTTCTCATAAATAGTCATGAGATTGTGCTCAGTAGAATGTGTACTGAATCGGTTCGATAAAACTGAATAAAATTTCTTATAACTGTCATTTTTTTTTCATTGATGGATTTTCAGCCGGCGTCTCGGTAGATTCTGCGTCCAGCGTCCGAAAGTTTTTACACGATCGTCGACGAAGTTACCGGAACAGAAGTTTGGTGAGTTGGAACCTGAACATTCATATCAGATACATTCATATCACTTCAATAATATCCCAACTGTCCATTCCCAGCCTGCGTCTCCTTGAACATACGCTATTTCCCGATTAATACGTTTCGTCCAAATACCGGTCTTAAAGAAGGACGATAATGTGAACCAATCCCGTGTCAACGGTCCTTTAAACTGCAATTGAAAAATGTATTGCAGTTTAAAAGACTGAACCGTCGCGATTGGACCACATAATCGTCCTTCTTTAGGAAATAGTGCGCACAGCGATACACGCAGGGTAGAACGAACATGCCGCAGCATACGTACTCTGGCGGTTATATCAAGTGTCGTATTCGTAGGTATCCGAAGTGAAATTTCCCAACCTGCGTCTCTTCAAACTTACGCTACTTCGCTATTTATACATCTCGCCGGGAAGAAAGTCTCGAGAAATAGTGCGCATAGCGAGAGACGCAGGGTGGTAAAGGCTGCAGGAACATTCCAGCATTCGTGTATACGTGCTGGAAAATACTTCCGAGGGTTTGAGAGGATGATATTCTTAAGTAGATTGTGATAGCTTTTCTTTGCTCGGCAGAAAATTTTAATTTTCTACTTGTTCATCTTGCAAAGCGGCACTCACTAAATTAACCGTACAGTAGCTTTCAGAAGTGATAATGATCAATATAGGTACTCCATAAACTAAAACAAACTAAAAACTAGTACTGCAAAGGAAATGCTATAATAGTTAGACAAGTATGGGAAACTCAGGTATTACTCACACACCAGAAAATGGTCAACAAATACTTGAATCTTGAATCTGTTACAAAAAAACCAGTATTTTCCGTTCTTCAAACTTTCAGGCCTTATTCATTATGTAAACAGTAAACTTCATCGAAAACGTCAGGGATTCCCGCCGTTGTTTCTGGTTCCTGTTGCGAATATTGTTCAAAAACGTTTACGAAAAAGTTCAAATTGGCGCTAGAAAACAGTCAGTGGAAAGTTTGAATTTGGTCTGTAAAAGTAAAAGTAGTGAGTAAAACTAGAAGTGATATCGACCATACAATATCGAATAAAACATAAAATAAATTGTATACCTTTTCGCCATGTGTTTCTTTTCATTTGAGTATCTTAAGGGCCCCACCATAGCTTCGGCGCCATCGGTGGAGCAAGAAGACTACCGTACCCAAAACCTTCATTCGACAAGAATGGAGGAAAGAGTTTCGACTGCTGCGCGGGACATCCGCCCAATGGATTGCTGGCGGCCGAATCCAATGGATTTATAAAGGTTCGAATAGAAACTAACTGTAGGTGTCCACGTACGACTGGATTGGACTATATAGATATAGCCTATTTTCGAATCTCATCATTATCTATAGTTTGCTCCTCTCTCATGCGGAGAACTGAATTTTTGTTCGTTCGAGGCAGTTTCTGGAGAGTCGATTGAGTGCTCATTCCTGTAGTCTGTACGTATGTACCTACAGTATACTTTGACAGTTACAGGCAGATTTGGATTCGACAATAGAGTTAAAGTGAACATAGAGGATAAATGAGAGGATAAATGATTAACATAAAAATAAGAAAAGGAGGGAGAGAAAGGCACTATGAAACGTTTTAGAAAATAAATTTTAGTGTGTGAGCAAGCCAAAGAGAAAAACCGGAAAGTAAGAAAGACATAGAGAGTAAAAGAGAGAGATGAGAATTATTAGAAGAGAGAGAGAAATCTGAAAAAGACAAAGAAGAAAAGAACTGGATGGGTTACGGTTACCTTTCTATTTTCCAGTACTTCTATATCGGCAACATACCGCAGGTTGATATGTAAGATACGAGAACTCCTTTTAATCAATAATTTTTAGGAGATGTTTTTTGCAATTGTAATCAATTGATTATCCCCTCCTCGCGGACTGCAATTAATGTTTTTCAATTTAATCGACTCGCCGAACACTTAAATCCCAGCTGCTTCCCGCATCTTTCCTGCTGCTTTTCCCACTTTTCATGTCTAATTTTGTTCCAGACTTGTATTTTCCAGAAATTCAGTTCTTTATCGATTCAGATAGAACGTTTGAACAAAAAACGATAAAACTTGAGTGACCTTTTTGTATTACTTCACGTAAGCTTTGAATAAACTTAGAAATTGAACTTGTTTCTCTAAGTTAATACACTCAAATGTTAACATAGGTTTCCATAAATGGCCCTGTATGATCGAAAATAACTTTGCTCACTTTTCATCTCTCTCTTTGCTATTCCAGCGCACTTTTCTTCAATTTTCGTATGCTACCCAAACGTGTATTGATTAATTTGTAGGGATTGTTAAAACCTTAGTTAAACTTTGATCCCGACGTACACCATAATTCACGAACTTCCACTGAAAAGCGACGGGATCAAACTACAAACACAGGGAGATATGTCAACATACACCTTACGCTTGACACTTGAACCCAAAACAGAAAATGATGGCATTTGAAAGACCACTATTTCTGGATGTTTTTTTCACTAATTTCGTAATGTTGCCTGTATGTGTGCAGTGAATTCCAGAATTCCAGAATTCATGTGAAACTTGGTTTTAGCTCGTAAAAAACCTGACAATTCACAACAGTTCGAATAAGTAATCAAGTATGGCAAATCCCGAGAGAAACTTACTCGAACCTCATTTCTTATACAAATTAAAAAAATTGAAGCGCGCATTAGCCGGACCAGAGACAAATCACGCACAGCGCGTTGCGCTGCACGCGATTCTCAGTTGTTATAAAGTTTTTTTTCCAAACTTCATCTTGAACTGAACCAAAAACCATTTTTTCCAAAGATCACTGTCCATCCTGACCACTCTACTATAGCTGTCACCCCCATTTAGTGTCAATTGCAGCTCTGGCTTTTGGTTCGAGAAACAAGGGAAAAAACAACTTTTCTTGAAAATATTTTGAGGCGATATCATGATGATTCAGATAATCTTCTAGGCACAATGGAACTCTTTTTTTTCTCACAGAAGTTAGTCACTCTAACACGGCGGAAATTGTGAAAAATAAAGGTTGTTGGTTTCTAAAAGGTTCCGATAACCTAGCTTCAAACTTAAACTTTTGCTTTGCAGAAGTTCACACAATTCACGTAACATCACATATAGAATGAACATTCTGTTTGAAAAAAAAACCAACAAGTTGGAGTTGGCAATCGTGTTCAAAACCTGGCACGCAAATGTTCAAGTTTATTCGAGTCGATTTTCGAGTCTGATTTGAACCAACCAACAGATACAACATTTTTGTGTTTTGACAAAACTGAAAAGACCTAAAATGTCAAAGAGTCTGTTCTCTGCTCAATCGAGGGACCACTTTTTATGACTCCGCCCCATTTTTTCATCGCTCCATCTTTTTCACCCGCTTTATGATAATGTCACCCAGAGGAGTTTTATAGCGTTCATACACTACATTTCCAGTCACATGATAGCGTTTAGTGCAGACAAGTATAGTTCGAGTAACATTATCTTTTATAATATGCACATGGATTTCGGCTAATATCTATACTGAAAGTAACTTGAATAGTCACGTAAAATAAGCATTCTAATGAGGAATCGTGCACTTTGTCATTGCACGTTTCTGAGTTCTGCTTGTTTAACCATGTTTCACGTGACAGTGCGATTGACTATCAGTATATGGCAAAATTTGTTTCTGAGCTTTTTTAGATTATACCTGAAGTCGAGTGTAAAATCACTAAAACGTAACAAAATTGTGCAAAATCAGTAATCGCAATGATAAAGTGCAAAATTTCTGACTTGGGTTCCACGTGAATGTTTCATTACTCGTAAAATACTTCAATAACGTGATAATATACGAATTCTCTTGTACTACCTAGCTAGCTCTACCTAGCTATACTAGAAACAAGAGTTCATTTTCGACTTTTCATTGCACACTCTAGAATTCGGCTCCATCGGACGTGTTCCACGTGACTATAGACTCGATTCAAGCGTGAGGTAAACTTAAGTAATTTTCGTAAAGCCTGGATAATTTTTTTCCTCCACTGTTCATTGTAACACAAACGAGTCCAGAGAGTCCAATAGTGGTTCTGTAAACATAAAGCTCGTGGAATGCAGCTAATTGAGTCGATTTAGCAATTAGCCCCACGCTCGCCGTTTTCACAGTTGTGGAGCGGTTTACACTCTCTTTCTCTCTCTCTCTCTCTCTCTCTCTCTGTCTCTCTCCTCATTCTGTCTCTCTTTCTCTTCTGCCCCCCCCCCCCACCCCTCCGATCTCTCTCTCTCTCTACTGTACCTCTCTATTTCTATCTCTCTCTTTCCTTTTCGTGGTTCAATTCAACCCTCCAGCACGGAAAGTTCTCTCTCTGCTATAAATACCAGAATTAGTCATAGCCATTCTCCCACCACGAAATACCGGGAAATATTCATTATTTTGCCACAAGTTGCGTGACAGCTCTATTTTTCTAGTGATAAATTGCGTGAGAGAGGGTGTCTAGTATGTCATATCAGATTAGGACATGACTTATGAGGCGAATTATCGACCAGGCGCATGTTCCACGTTTTTTTATGTAAACAGCATTTTATCAGCCAAAGGTCTCTTTCACCGGAATAATTACTTCTTTACATATTTTGCAGTCGTTTATTGCAATTTTATAGCTCTCGACGAAAAAATTCCTCGTAGACTACTGTAGCTACTATGTTCTGATGTATGCGTTTTCCAGGTTTCTTTATGTAAACAGCATTTTTATCAGCTAGAGATCTCTTTCGCCTGAAGAATGAACTAATTCACATGTTTTGGAGTCGTTCCATGCGTTTTATGCTTTTATCCGTAGTCTGCTGTATATCTCGATTTACGATGTGTGAAAATGCATGTTGCTGATTCGGTAACAGCGGAGATAGCAACATAGCTAGTGTAGTTGCGCTATATCTTTCTAATAGCAGAAACCCATGAGAACAATCTCACGAACTTCTCATGAGATTCTATCGATGGTTATGCTCCAACATTTGGAGTTTACAATAATCTTATGAGGTGTTCATGAGATTCTCATCAAAACTCATATGAACTTCTCTTGAGGATGAAATTATTAATTCTGTTCCGCCTGGCAGATAGGATTTTTCTGATTTGAAGTTTTAAATAGACATTTGAAAATTTGAAGTGAACTCTTTGATCGACATCATTTAGAACTACAATGTGTCTTGAACCATATTTTATTCAGTTCACTTCATTAGAAAACTAAATTGACTGTGCATTTCAATCAAGAAATGTTACTGATGTTGAGTTGCTGGAAAATTACTTCACATATCAACTAATCAAACAATTTCAAGCTAATTTGCGCACATAAAACACGGTTTTACTGAAGAGCGGAGGGGGTGAGTTTACAGTTTTTTGTTGAAAGTATTCTCAGTTAAAAAAATGTTAAAAATGTTTCTAAAAAAAGTGTTATTTATTTTCTGCTCAAACCAATACCGTTTTCTAGCTCAAAAACTCGCTTTCCTGTCACATTTACTTTTATCAAGCAGAATTATTCATTAAAACCAACAATGTTTTTTGCAACATTTTTTACACCAGCCAAATTGCCCAGTCTGTCTAGATGTGTAACATAGCTGCATATTCTACTGAATAGAAATTTATTGGATCTAATAGTAGTCGTTAATTGCGAACCAATTCAATTAGAACAATTGATGCGTCTGTAAAGCCCCCAAAAAAGGTTAATCAGGATCTGATAGAAAAAAATGTCTATTTTGTTTCCGGTTGGCTTAGTTCGTGAGCAGTTGCAAGCTTTTGCAACCGAGTTCTGATCAGAAATAAAAACACGTTCACTTTCACAATGTTCAAATGACCAGGTTTCGTGTTGGAATGATTACCACGCCGGATAGGACGTCAGTTTTCTTCTGTTAAAAGTAAAAAATATTGACGTGACACGTGAAAAACGATAGCGAATTGTACCTTGATGCGTCTCATTTACTTCACGGTTTACGTGATTATGTTTTAATCAAATTTTGATCAGTCTCAGTTTCCCTTGCAAGGATTTTGTCCTCAGGTGAGTTTTTTATTGTATTTTCAAGAATGGGAACTACACTAACCATGTTTTTCTCTCGTTTCTTCTTTTCATTGAATGTATTGGAAAAAATTATCGCGTAACCTTGACAACTGATCGTATTATCAAAATGAATACATGGAAAATATCCAAATTTCCTGCTTCCATAAACTACTTTTTCATAGTAGTCCCGTTTTAAACCCTAATTCCCTGGTAGAAATAAAACTTACTGGGATGAGTATTATCTCCCATCGGGTAGTTGCTGAGTTATTTTTATTCAGTATTTCTACTTAGTTTTTCAATCTTAGGTTTCATAAACATTCTATTCAAAAAATATATTGTATGTGATATGCCTCTATGGGGTTTGCAGAACAAAAACTTGAAACACAGCTAGAACAAAAATATTCCTAGTTCTCTTGCGGCGGCCAAGAAATATTTCTCGGAAAAGCACTTGTAACTGACCTTACTATGTTATTATTCAGAACCCCATTGAAGTGTCGATCGTTGTACTGAAGTCATATATATGCTCGTTCAACGTTCACTTTTCTGTTAATTATGGTTTTGATTATTGTTTTCATTTTGCTCAAATTCAGTTGGTTTTCATTTACTTTCTGTTTCTCTATGTATCTCACATGCTTACATGTATATAAATCAATCGAAAAAAAAAACAATCTATACTCAACGTGTTTGAAACAGAGAGGGGAAAAAAAACGTTACTTGAGATGAAACACAACATAATGAATGATTAACCTCAAGAAGAGGATTTTTTGTTGAATACATTGAAGTTATGGATAACTGAAAGATTCAATAGTGCACATTTTTAACGTCATTAATGACGTAAACTGATCTAAGAACTAAGCTACCTAAGCTCTTTCCTTTTCGCTCCCGACTGTTAAGGGTGAAAGACCGTGTCATGTCCTACATTGTTCTACTTTCTTTATTTTCAACAACAATATGTTCATAATAAGACTCAGTCACGCATTATATGTAATATGTCATAATGATATTGTAGCCTGAGGATATTTTTCAATTTTCATTAATTCATTTCATGCCTAACTATCATAACAACACAGCTTAAATAAAACAATACTCCATGAAAACACTAACTTACACGATCGAAATATGGCATATTGAGTTGAATTATTGTTTCATATGAATTCACAAACTTTAATTTGAAAATATAAGTGTTTGCCGCGAAAAAATAATCTAGATGCTAGATCTCGTTTTATCGTATATCAAAAACTAGTAAAGAACAGTTTATTCCCAAATGCATAACAGCGAATTGTAGAAAACTTGAGATCTGTAGAAATATTAACTTTGTAATGACCTACGCGCAAAGAACTGTCATTTATTTCTGAAATTTTGCAAATATGCAAAAAATGCTTGTTTCATCGTTGAACATCAAGACCCTTGAATCAAATTCGCGAAATTCACCAAATATTATTAGTTCGCCTCAATGGCTTTTTTGTATTGAAGCCGCGTAGAAAATTACGAGTCTTTCGAGTGAAGTAAGCAGACATCAACAATTTTAACTCGAAGTCAGAGAGTTTAAACTAATATTTGGCTCTCAAATTATCGAAAATCTTCAAATTTCACGTGACTGGCACTATTTAATCATTTGCAATCGTTTTAAACCATGTTCTCTGAATCACGCTCTCGAGTTAGATTTAGATAGAACTGCAGAATTTTTGTTATAGTTTTCAGCGTGTATGTTTCGTTACTCCGCTGTGTTTGTAGTTTGATCCTTAACTGTCCGTCGAAAATCGTGACCAATGGTGTTTATGTAGATCGAAGAACAACAAAATATTGACCCCATCTTTGGTAGGCGTATATCATAGCCATTTTCTTAGTTCTAATGCGTTTTATATTCCATACGTAATATGTTTGCTCAAATAATCAATGTGCTTATGTGCTCTTTTTCTGTCTCGTGTCTGGTTTCCAGCTTTGTTCAAAACCAACAACCGAAAATACAAGTAGCTTCACGAGAAATAAATTACGTTTTCACGTGAAACGTGTAAAAAATTCAAAGCTGTACTTTCGCGAACATTTTCTAGTGAAAGTGAGAACATTTTCTAGTGAAAGTGAGCTATCTGCAATGAACTGAAGCTATTCATTTTCATTTTGTATTTTTCTATATCTGGCCAACTTGTCCCGTTTTATCGTGGTTGGGTTCAGGAGTGGAGTTCCATGATTGAATAGTTTTCCGAACAGTTTTGCCAGTTCAAAACTTTCTCAAGACTTCAAAACTTCCAGGAGGGCTTGAGTCAGACTTAATCACAACTGTTCGGAATTGAAACGGAAACCTGTTGTTCCAATCTAAATTAACGAGGTTAAACTTGATAATTAGTGAAAGTTAGTCATCTGTCTCGATTGATTAACTCGGGTCCATTCACTTTTCTTCACCTAATTACAATCTGATTGAATTCTGATTCGCTTGATTGATAATGCGTAATATGTGTTTTTCAAACATTATCTTGGCATGTTTTCCGTGATGATCCCTTTGTTACAAGCTTCTTTTTAAGATGAAAAAACTAGTTCCACGCTGGGATTGTTGGAAATTGACAGCATTCTTGGCCATGGAGTACGAAACGTACCACTTTTCATACTATTTCTCTCTTCGTTTTGCTAGTTTGTAAAACTTCTCTGAGCTTCACCTATATTAGTATACACAAAATCTTCACGCTTATCAATTTTTTGATAAAATCATTCTTGAGGTTCTTTTAAACATTGTTCATCAGATTTCTGAAACATGAAACTATTGCGTGCAAAATTGCTTACTTGACTGTGTGTTCACTTATATTGCAGCAGAAATCATGAGTGTTCACTTTCGCCTGAGACGTATTAGTCTTACGTTCTTTTCATACACGTCATTCACCACTTTTTCTGGTGATCCACCAGGATTTGTGATAATGTCACTCCAAATTATTAACATTCTAGGGTAGTTGTGTTTTCTCAATTTTTCTTTTTTGCATCTTCTTCTTAGAGAGCCTGACACACTTTTATGCGTTCTGGATTCCCCCAATTCCATAACGTGATACTTTCAATCGAAACTCATGACCTCCATAGAACGCAAAAAAGCTCTCCAGAAGATGGTAAGATAGTGTTAATGAGATCATATCATCGGTGTGGGAATGCACTGTTATGCTATAATTTTGCCTTCGACGTGAACTCTTACAGTACAATTCTTGAATTGAAAAACATTTTTCAATTCTTTTCTCATGACAATTTTTCTATTTGTGAACGGGGGTAATTAACTGTGAATTCCTTAATTTCATACCGTAGAAGTCCAGGAAGAAATGAAATGCACTATACCTCCCCGGCGTTCTCGGAAAAACTACAATTACCTGGCCATTGTGCGTGTCGCGCCCTCGCACTTTCTCTGAAATGCCATGTCTAGAAGATGTCGCTGACTAACGGAAATTGTGTTTCATTTCCTGTTCGTGAATACTTTGTCATGTAACTATATTTTAGGTTATTCTCGTTTTCCACAATCTATATCACTTCTTTGAGAACTATTTACACTTTTGTCCTATTTGAACTGCTTCACTTAATTTTTTGTGTTATTATTGAACTGATATTTTCCCAAACTTAGAATGCTGAAACCGCACGTTGTAAATAATGAGAAGAGGAGAGACTCCAGCATCTGTGAGGTACGGTGGAAGTATTATGAATCAATAAATAATTCACGTGAAAGACGTGAAAAACTGTGTGTGCGTGTGTATGGGTGCGAGAAATTGATATTTCAATCACGTGAAACACGTGAAAATGGAAAAGTATGTGTACATAGTAGGTAAATGAAGAAAATTGGATGAAAGTTCACAAGTTGAGCTGGAAAGATAAAAACATCATCGAGGGAAAATGTCCGGCAATCGCGGATGAATAGGCAAATGTCACTCAATGAATGCAGAATTTTTGTATCTGGAATACTGTAGAAGTCAGACAAACAGATTCTTCCTAGATACAGCTCCTGATTGATTCTTAATTCGAAGAATCGTTGATATTCATAGAATGCGTTATGCTAGTTTACTCACGCCACATCCTGGTTATTGGAATCATAAACTATCTTTGAGTTATTTTTCGATCAACCACTTTTCAGGTCTCGACCGACCTGATAATGCTGAACGGCCGGCGGCAGCGGTTCCGGAATCTTTTGTCGGCCCGGAAAAAACTGGACTCCGTTTCCGTTCCGCCGGCCTTCATGGGAATCAACTACAGCCGCGACTCGGTAGAATCTACTGGTAGGTTCACGTGTTTCCTTTTTTTTTCAATTCCCACTTCTTTCCCGTTCACGTTTATCCCTGATGCAAGTTTTTTTCGGTTAGAAGATAAGTATAGCTGAAGCAGAGTAAATTTATGGTAAAATCAAATAAGTCATATTTTCCATGTGAATACTAACTTTAAACCGTGTTGCGGTGTTACATCGATAGTCGATTGGTACTGATTTCATCGATGAGCTCTCATTTTCCAGTAAACCGCACCCCTAACCACGGTCCCGTGATAACCGTGGAAGACACCGGGTCCCAGTTGCGATTTGACAATGTCCGACCGAATTTCAACGACAGTTTACTGGAATCTCAGAAAAGTTCCTTCGAGAAAGGTAAACACACAAAACAACATGTGATAACGTGATTTTTCACGTGAAAGTGATAGAACCTCTATCACTTTCACGTGAAAAATCCATCTGTAACATAAGTACTTTTATAGGTTTTCCTCTTCGAGTACTTCTGTTAAGCATTCGGTTTGATCCGGTTGCACTCAATTCGTAAATGAGATTTTCTGATGTGCAAGCAGATAAGACTGCAGCTCAGACATTTTCTCCTCAGATCTTCTCTGCGAATATTGCGGCAGTTAGCTCAACAAATTTCTGCCAGTTATTGGAAGTGACCAAATTACTGTTGTAGTTTGATCTCGAAACATGCCGTAATTCACGGATTACGACCAAAAGCAAACGTGCGCAAACGCCATACGTTACCGGTTGAGTTAAGTAATGTTTTCGGATCAAACTTACAATTATTCAAACATCATCAGTTCTGTTTTTGCCTTTTTTGACATGTGTCAAACGCACGATTAAAGCTGAATTAGCGCGTGTTTTGTCTCTAAACTCATCTGTTCCGAAAAATAGTCGTCCGTCCCGTTACAATCAACCGCAGTTGCCGATTCTGAAAATCACGTCAAAGACAGTTTTCTCGCCGAGCTCGACGTTTTTCAAGTAATGTACACGTTAGGTATTCGGTTTTGTCAATGTAGTAAAGCACTCAATCACGTAACATGTGCAAATTCAATCAATCACTACTGTGGAGTGTTTTCGTCTCTGATGTTATTTATTCTTCAAATGAACCATTAAGGTTTGTTTGTGTGTTTATTCACTTCAATAAACTTTATTGCTTCAGCGGCCGTAGTGTTTTGCACAAGCAACGGCAGTATTGGATCGCATCAGTCTGTTCATAATAATAACAATAATAACATTCATTATCTGAAGAGGAACAACAGTCGGTTCGTTTTTATGATTATTGATTTTTGGTATATTCATATAGTTATTGTAATGAATGGTTTTCCAAACAAAAAATGATATGAAACTCCAATAAGTTTTTCAACACTACGTGTCAATGCGTTTTTTCTTCCGAGAAACTTTCAATATTTAATTTTGGTGCAAATTTGTACAGGCTGTCATAGAGTATTTCGATGGAACTATTATTAGAGTTTTTAACTTTCATTTTGTGAACTTATTCACCTTTTCAATTTAAATGTAAATTATTTCAGATATGGTGTTCCTGTGGACAGCAACCAGGTGAAAATGATATACAAAGTACGATCGGAAAGACTGTTGCAAAGGTTAGTTTTAAAAGGGGGTCTTATTTGTTTTGAATCTTGTTTGAAAATTCGTTGCAGCCCCCCCTTTAACAATTTAAATATTTATATAGTCATAAAATAGCGACGATCACATAAAAACAAGTTCGTCGCAATTGAATTCGATAGTAGTTTCGATCTTACTTTGTTGCGTTTTCTGCTGAGTGTATTTTTTGTGTATTTGTGAGAAAAGCTATTTTACGAAATCATTTTTCAGGGTAAAAATCACGGACCGTGCCCTATTTCTCGCCGTTCTCGGAGTGATTTTCATGTTTTTGGATGCCGAGATAACGGGGCAGACCATGTTCGGAATCACTAAGGTGAGACGACTGATTGATTTTGATTCACTAATTCATTGATTCATTGATTGATATATTCAAGTACAATTTTATGTTAAACAACAGTAATGACAAGATAATACAACCAAAAACATTAGTGATATGGAAGAGTGCCGATCAGTTCAAGCCCCAGTTCACGGTAAACGTGTGAATAACATCATCCGAAAACGTGTAATTATAAAAGTGCGCAGTTGCCGATAGTCCCATGTCACGTGATGATTATCGTCTACGTGTCGCGGAAATTGAACGTATCCGTAGTCTGCTACACAAACACATCTAAAAGGTTGACGCAACAACCTGCAGAGTGGAAACTATACTGCAAAACAATCAGCGTCTTTCTTTCCGAAGAAAATTTGTGAAAAAAGCCTTGCTGATATAAGTGAACAGAAAGGTTTTGTGATTCAACGAATTAGAATAGCAACTGTTTTCTTGTTGTTTCTGCTCAACAAGTTGAAATACCTATACTTCAGAGTAACCCCGTTTCGATAGCCTTGCGAGTTCTCACTGCCTTGTCTACTATTCTTCTTCTCTTTACGATCATCCGATATCACCAAAATGAAATTGTGGCAAGTGCAGATCATTATTTATATTCACATGAAGTGCTGTCATAGATGTCTGAGTTGGTTGGTTGTACAGTGTTTTTCCATCAACAGAAAAACGTGTTAATAAAAAAATTGTAAGTAATCAATAACTGTAGTTGGATTTAAACTACACGAGATAACAGGATTTTTTACAAACAGACTTTCGGTGTGCATATTGTCTGTGTCATCTGATATCATTCTGTCAATCACTATATTTCTAGTTGGATCTAATCGACTGCGGTGCTGACGACTGGCGCGTGGTGGTCACCATGGAACGGGCGGTACAGTTCGCACTCGAGTTCGTCCTCTGCGCCATTTGTCCGCTGCCTGGTGAGTTGATTTGCATTAGTGACTTTGTTTTCAATTCGTCACGTAAGCACGCGCGCTTTTACGTAAAAGATAAATACGAGTGGCAACTTATTTCGATCTCTTCATCACTGAAATCATTTGAAAGTGTAAAGTTTTACTCTACAAATGAGTGGTATGTTTTAAACTGCGTCGTTACGAATTACCACCTTTTCCAGTTTCTGCTAGTATGGAATGGTTGTACATTCTTACAACGCGAACCGCCACCGATAGTAGGTCATATCACACCGCCGAGGTTGGTTTTTTTTCTGTTTTACTCTAAGATAAGAACAATAACACACGTTATGTCCATATTTCTGATGTGAAGACACTAGATACTGTTTATGTTCTATTGACGTTGTTGTGTGGCGTCAAATGAGTAGAGGATTTAGAACACGGTCTGTCCACAAGTCGTTGTTCTAAAAAAAGATTGTCGAGTTTATGCTTGCGAAATATGCTTACACACAAGAACCACGACTAAAAGTTCTGTACCTTGTCATTGTCCATCACTTCTCATACTGAGGGTGTTAATAAGTTGAATATAATTTTTATCCAGCTTTGGCGAATGCCAACTTGCGTGCTAGAATACACAGTCTGTAAATTTTGATCTCTAGTGATCTAAATATGGTCACGCGAACCTAGTCATATAAGAACTTTTATGATTACCAACACCCCGTTTTACTTTTATTCAGAAATTCGTCTGACAAAATACTCTCAGAAATCAACTCAAGCAGACTCAAAGACTTCGTCAATAAATAATCTCAAGATTTTGAATAACCAAGTATGAAAACACGAATATAACCCCTATTACACGTTGCTCGTATTGGGTTGAGTGAAGGTGTACCTCAGAGCTTTTTCGAAAGTGTGAGATGTTTAGAATAACGTGTAACAGAGCGTGTTCAGGCACAACTTATAATATATTTCTTAACATTTTTTTCTGAATATGTAACCGTATTCATTGCAGGTCCCTCTAGATGCTCCATTGTCAATTCTAATGCTCTCGCGAGTCTATCTTCTTGCACGATTCATGGTGCTACACAGCAAGCAGTTTCAGGTAAACTTTTATATATGTTTTCGGTATTTGCTTCTGGCTTTAAGAAAAGGAAAATTGTAGGTTGCACTCCAAAGTTCAAAACAAAAATGTTCAGGAAATGCTCGAAATATACGACGGTTTTTGTTTTAGAACTCCGGCCCGAAAATTAACCACCAACAACTTACCGTTTGCTGTTTAATAACGTTCAATGTTATGTTTCTGTGACAGTTGACAGTCAACAATACAGATTTACGCAAAAAGAACCAGTCTAACAGATTTAATTATTTATTCACATTCGAAAAAATGGCAATTCAGAACGTGAAAATCATTATAACAACAAGATACGTGGTTTCATTTTTATTTTCCTAAACAAAAATCACATATTTGCCTTCAGGACGCTTCCACGCGAACGCTAGCCGCCCTCAACCGAATACAAGTCAACTTTTCGTTTGTGATGAAAACGGTTTTGGATCAACAGCCAATCATGTTTCTGACCACCTTCACCATCGCGTTTTGGTTGATCACCTCGTGGACGTTTGTACAGTGCGAAAGGTTTGTTTATAGAGAGAGTCTTCACGTGGAGGGCAATATAGTAGTTACGTTTTAAACTTCACTGGAACTATTACTCTATATAGGTGTCATGTGCAACGTGTCTAATTCCTTTGCAAAAAGTATTAGTATACAAAAAGTGAAATATCTTGGAAATTGTTCAAAATAGCATACGTCTCAAGTATATATATTTTATTTCATGTTTCACTTCATTCCATTTCACATGATTGGCTTGAAATACATTGACAGTTGATTTGTTATCCATTAAACTAACGAATGATTGATTTTTCAGGTTTGGTCAGAGTGAAGACGACAAGAAAATGCCCTCCATTCTATACTCAAACGCACTCTGGTTCATCGGTCAGTTTTACTTCTAAGATTCAAAGAAGATGAAGCATATTTATATGTATTTTGTCAGATACAGAGTACAAAGATTATTTGCATGAGAAAAACAGAGCACATAACCTGTCATACTACATGTTCTGATGGCTAAAGTAAAGTACCAACAAAGTATTTCATGCTCATAGTTTAGAAAACAACATTTCAGGAAGAACTATACGTTTTTTTTTGAATCTCGCGCAAAATTTTGGTTTCATAATTAATTAACCAATTATCGTAAAATATCAATTCCAGCGATCACCTTCATGTTGAACGGCTATGGAGACATTGTGCCGCAGACGCATTGCGGACGGATTATCGCCATTTTTGTTGGAGTTGTGGTGAGATATGAAATCGTTATTGAATAGTTCCAGTTGGGTTCACGTGACCTTGTAATCAGCTCATACACGCTCTTCCATTCCTTTAGTGGGTTATCATTTGAAAAGGTGGTATTGGTTATAGGATCCATCGAATCGTTGTGGAAGTTTTCTGTTTTTGTTGGGGAACTGAATCGTTCGAGTCGGAAACTTTCCACAAGATTGAAACGTTTTTCATGAGGGTTTGCAGAAGCATTGGCACAATTTGAATGACCTTGTCCAACTTTCAGGGTGCCATAATATCTTCCATTCTGATTGCGGTCATCTCACGGAACATTCTTCTATCGCAAGGACAACGGAATGTAAACAATTTCATGCAGGACAGTCGATTGACAAAGGAACACAAACACGCTGCCGCTAAGGTTCGTGTAAAGTTTTTTGTTCAATATAGGCCGATACACTACAAATTTGTATGTTGCTCTTCTCAGATGTGTTTGTGGCTTGATCGTTCTGTGTCAAACTACAATAATGCATTGAGCCTTCTATACCACAGTCATTTGCTCGTGGACTGTTACAGTATGAATTTGAGCTTTAGTCACTTCTGAAATACGTGAGATCTACACCGTATACGGTTTTCATTCATTTCCGGATCGGTTTACACTTTCAGTCAATTGCACAGTCACGTGAAAAACGTTAAACACAGCAGAACTCAGAAACGTACAATTGCACGATTCCTCATTCTATTGCTCACTTCACGTGACTACTAGATGTATTTGTATAAAAAAAACGATGTAAAGTGAGAGACGATTAGCTTTTGGGATTGAACTGCATGGAATATAGAAAAGGAGGACAATAACTCAAGAGGGAAATAAAAAATCTAATCTCGCAATTTTCATGGGTCAAAAACATTTTGTTTTTCAGTGAAAAAAAACTTGCAGCAAACAATTAGATGAAACGTCCTAATATTAGTATAAAAAACGAGTGTAAAGAAAGTAAAGATTAGTTTTGGATAAATATGTACAAGAAATATAAAAGAAGTCCAATAAAAATATTTGAGGAAAACTCTCATCTCGCTCGGTTTAGAATTTCAAAAAAAGGATACCGAGTTTTTGGTTGTCGGAAGAAAACTTCTGACTGCGACTCACAATAATCTAGCTTATACTCCGTTGTTTTCAAGAGAAGCGAGATTAGCATTTTCTCAAAATATTTTTATTGGACTTCTTTTATATTTCTTGTACATATTTATCCAAAACTGATCTTTACTTCTTTACACTCGTTTTTTATACTAATTGAACTCTTTTTCTATGGTTACGAAGTAACGGTCATTTTTGATAAAAAATAATATTTTTGAACAATAAGCTAAACAAGGAAAGTTATGTTTTTCTATTGGAGTTTTAAACCGTGCCGTAGTGCAGAACGTTTGGTGTAGTTGTACCTCGTTCAAGTGATAGCAAATTCTCCACTCTAGACTCCAGGCAGGAATCGAACCTTCGTTCGCCGTGCGTGAATAGAGCGTTTATCCAATCCGCCAAGGAGACATGTGAATAGGAGTGAAACCAAGCTGTACCCGCCTGTCATGAGTTCGTCATTGGAAAACGTCTTCCTACTACACGTTAAACTGTTCTTTCATTTTTATTTTCACGAAACCGGTCTATCCATGATTTTTTGCGAGACCATTTTTGGCTCTCTCACACGTAATATTCAAATTTCAGACATACCTGAAAAATACGTATACCTCAACTTTTTTAGAGCTTTCAAAAATGTAAGTATTTTTTGAATAAGTTAATTTTGTGCGAAACTATGCCGAGATTTGAGGAGGCGGACACTTTTGTCGCCGGCGCCGCAGCCGCCGCCGCCGCCGCCGCCGCCGCCGCCGCCGCCGCCCCGCACGGAAGCCATTTTTGCGAGACGCTGGGCCCTCTAACTCCTCTGAATAAATTCTACTTGGAACGTGAACTTAGTATCTTGTAGACGTGTTGCCCTTCAGTGATTCATGCAAAAATCTAAGAAAATGGTCGACGTACTTTGAAGAAAATTGTAATTATCTGTTTTGTATTGTCTGCAGACCTTTGAACAAAAACTAATCTGCGCAGCGCTCCGCGCTGCGCACGATGATTATCACCATCGATTCAAAAATGATAACAGAACAGAGTACACTATAAGTTTCTTGAATATTCATGTAAAGTTAGCATTCTAATAGCCTAAGTGTGCACTTTGTCGTTTCACGTTTCCGAGTTCTGCTGTGTTTAACATGTTTCACGTGACTGTGCGATAGACTGACAGTATAGCTGATTTTTGTTTCAGATACGCTTTTAGTGTGAGCAGACTTTTCTAAAAGATTTAGCATATATTTTTTGAATCAGCTGTCAGGATGATCATGAAAATTGCGAGATTAGATTTTTTATTTCCCTCTTGAGTTATTGTCCTCCTTTTCTATATTCCATGCATTTCAATCCCAAAAGCTAATCGTCTCTCACTTTACATCGTTTTTTTATACAAATTGTCCTTATTTTCTATATTTCCGAAGGAAATAATGAATCAATAGATAGGAAATAATGAACATCTAATCAATTATTATTAAACTTTTTTCAACGTAACAATGAATACTAAGTTGATTTGCAGAACATAAACTGCGTTAGAACTCTGGTTAGTAAGCATTCTCTCAGAAACCGTGATCAATCCTTGATTTCGGGCAGCGCACGTGTGGCGCCGTCCATTTCTTCCACTCTTCGTGGCTATTTGGCTCAGTCGGCAGAGCAGCGCACTACAGTCCAGTAGGCCGAGGATTCGAATCCTTTCACGACCACCATCATTTTTGTTTTTGTTCGATTAACCTTTTTATGGAGTCAGGATCTCTACAGATTAACCTAATTGCTTATTCAATATACTCTAATCTACTCAAACTACCAAAAAACGAAACAACAGCTCACTTCGCACACTCCGCACATCTAGAAGTGGTTGTGAAAGCAGCTAAATGCAATGTTTCCAAGGCGATAAAATGGCTCATTTTTAACTGATTGGTCCAAGATTTCAGATTTACACATAACTCTGTTGTTTCTAACTATATTCCAAATTTCAGACGAATCGGTTGAATTCGTCGGTTTTGCGGCCGCCGCGCCACGCCGCGCCACGCGGCCGCCGTCGGAAGACATTTTTGCGAGACGATATTCAGCATAACTGTAGATCACTGGTCGCACATTAAATATCGAATAGCTCAATGATAAAGCCTTTCCTCCTCTATCTCTTTCCATCAAAATCTCAAAAATCCGTTCAGGAGTTTTTGAGAAAATGGCATAAAACCACTTTTGAAAGTTCGCAATGTTGTGATCAAAAACTAATCTGCGCAGCGCTTCGCGCTGCGCGCGATGTTTACTATATTGCGGTTTGATTAAGAAAGGTGACAGAGAATGTTTTAAGGTTCTTCAACACACGTGGCGGATACACAAATGCATGCACAACGGACTGAGTTCAGACGCGCATTTACGGAAATACCAAAGAAAATTTCTACGAGCTATACATGAGTGAGTTTTAGAGTTTCAGTTGAGTGTTTAGCAAAATACTTATTTGTGAGAACTCAGCGAGCGCAACTTGAATTTGACATCGCATGAGAAGTCAAGGTACTATTAGGCTCTAATAGGGTGATTTCGGCTACGAAAATCGCAGACTTTTTACCTATGATGTTGATAGGTTGTTCAGCTCCCGTCATTGAACAGGAAGCATAGAATAATCAATTCCACACTATTTTCTTGATTCATGGGGATTGTATTTAATTCAATTGATTCAATTCAATATTCAATTGATTGATTGAATAAATTCAATTGAGTGAAGTTACTATAGTCTTTTCCATTCCTACTGAGACCCCTACAGTAGGATTTCGAAACCTCCAAGCCGTTTCGCTCACTTACTTTTCATCGGAGAAGTTAAGCATTTTCGTACCTCATTCTGCTTCTCAGGTATAGTAAATATACGAGAGCATTTTCCATGAACTACATTTTCAGCTTCACAACAGCCTTCGGAAAGTTTGTAAGGTTACTGTAGGAGTCTCAGTTGGAATGGTGTGAACTATAGATACATCTGTGGTCTCAGAAGCGATCTGGACAAAACCATTTTGATTCTCAAATAATTTTAATTCAGATTTCGAGCGGTCAAAAACGAGATGCGAGTGTTCAGCGAAAGCAATTTGGCCAACAACCAACAAGTCACAAGGGTAAGTTCAATCCATAACAAAGTCGCTTCTTGAACGTGTAACATCTTTAAAACTTAATTCAGGTACATATTCCGAGTTTTCGAGTCGTAACGACAAGAAATATTGCTTACTCGAATAAAAAACAATGTCGAAGTGAAGTTGCTCACACTAACCTAGGAGACGCGTGCCATAGAAGTGAGAAATAATGTAAATGTCAATTCTGAGACATGACGCAGATTTTTCACTTTGTCACGTGACGCTCATGTGAAACCTATAATTTGTACTATTGTTCTACAGAGTGTAATAATTCTTTTTCTAAAGTTGGTTGCCGAGATGCACAGCTCCATGCAGAAGTTGATCTCGGCCCAGGATGAGATGAGGGCCCAAATAGATGTTCTCCAACGGGCGGTACGAAACCACTACAACGTCGTCAACTCCACCGATCACTCTATGTGAGTAGTAAAACTATAGTGAAAGAAACGTGAAAACGCGTGGAAAGTGGCACGTGAGAAGTCTTCTAATATTATGTTATATGTGCGAGTTAGAATAAGTTCTTTCAAACAGAGCTCAAACAAAAAAAGACTGGAACGAGAAATTACAAACAAGAAAGAAGTGGAACATAAACACGTTTGAACTACTACTGCGGTTCCATCAGGTTTTACTCAGTTGAACACTCCTAGACTTCTACTTAGCCGAAACCAATTTTCAGAGGTATTCTGAAAGTGATCAAAATTCACTTACAGGCCGCCGTCCAATACAAACTCGCCACACAACACGTTCGAAATTCGTCCCAATCACTTCTGATATGGTCTCTATCGAGCGAAATACAGGATAGTACTGTATATCTAGTTTCTGCTGTGTTAACTTGCACAAGCAGGTGGAGACGATCCGATTACATACAGAAGTCTCGATTGAAATTCAATATGTGAAGTTTTCTGAGAAACCAGTGTTCCTGGAACGTTAACAATGCAAATTTTCTTTGCAATATACCCACGGTGAACCTCACTTTGCTTTCGGTAATGATTTCCTCAACCTATGAGCATAAACTCAATATGTGTTTCATACACTGTTCGACATATCATAGTTGTATCATGTCTTTAACATGCATTGTGAACTGTGAAAACTTGAGATTTCAGCAATTTTCAACAGATTTCATTACGAAAAACGCAAAACCTAACCAGAATTGAATCGGGTTAGGTGCATTTCTCTGGCACTAGTTACATTTTGAGTCATGTCAAATGTATGAACTACGTACGTGAAGGTCTTACGTTCTCCCTAACATTCGGTTCAAAGGCGACACATGAAAATTGCTGGACAAACTGATAATCATAAAATCAAATATATTTTTTTCATTATCAACATCATGTATAACAATATGACAGTATGGTACAATTTATAATACTGGTTTTATTGAATTGTTGATCTCAAATAGCTGCACGGGTCTACTGAATTAACTCATTATAATAGAACATATTGTTTTTTTCACCAATGTACAAATCCGGTCTAACGTTTTTGTTTGTCAATACAATTTTGTTCCGAATAAATTATTCAAAACTTTGCTTGTCGAGTTTTCGGAGCATTTTAGAATTGGGTATTTTGTAGAGTGAATAACTAATGTTAAATCCAATTTCAACCAGCTCTCGAAAAAAGCAAGAATCTAAATTCCAATTCTTTCGAGTGGGAGACGATTAAGCTAAAGAATCGGTCCCGCTCTAATTTTGACTCAGGAGTTAACAATCTGACCTTTTGGCAAATGAGAAACCATTATCAAAAATTTATACTTTTATGTCTCTATCTTGCTTCGTTTTTTCAGAAAAGCGGTTTACGTAATAACACCGATATGGGAGTTGCGTACGGGGTATGCTCAAAATGGCCTATAGAACCGCAATAATATTTTTAAACCACTCTATCATATACGACAACACTATTAGAGACTAGAAAGCGGACATAAAGCTGGACTCAAATAAACCAATTTGCGTCACAGTGAAAATGTTTATGTCCTCTTTTTTATTGCTTGATGTTATGCAAACTTTACAAATTTTCAATCAGAAAGTTTTTTCATGGTTTTTTCATGGTTCATTAAGAAACCTTTCTGAGCTTTTGATTTTTCGTGAAACTCAGATTATAGCAGAACGGTTTCTTTAAACACATTGAGCGGATGTCTCTTAGTAAAAACTGTATGAGTTGTTTTTCTCCAAACTTTCACAAAGATAGTATTCTCATAAACTACCCATTGTGACACCTTGAACTTTTCGTTGATGTTTAAACTTGAGTTATAGGTTGTAGCTTAATGCCTTTGAGCTTAATCGTCACCCACTCTTCTTTCATCGTTTCAGAAAAAATCAATTCAATTTCAGCTCTCCTTCCAATCAATTCTTCCAACACTTTCAATTCCGATTCGTTCAATGTTTAAAAAAACAATGTAATCAATTTCACTATTTTGCTCATTATTCTGAAGCGTAAAAAGCTATCACGGTTTTGTTGGAGCCGTGTTTTTGTGTTTGCACGTTTCACGTCAAACTTTGAATCACGTTTATAGTTATGAACGCCTATTTGTTTATAAACAGCACCAGGTGTCAAATTACAGCACAGTTGTAAACAGTTGCAGCCAGTTATGAGCAGAGTTCACGCTCCAATTAGGCACAAATCGAGTGGACCGTTATTCTCTTTATTAAATTTTTCTTCTTCCCATAATACGTGAGGCAGAAACACGTTACGTACTCGAAAGGTTAGTTTACTGTCTCGCGTTTTCTGTGAGTTCGAACGGATAAGCTGTTTGAGAAGAAAATCGATTATAGTGAGTGCCAGATTTACAAAGTTCTGTCTCACGCCGGGGTAGAACCTACGAGCAATAGTTTTGTAGCAGAGCGCTAACCACTGCGCTATTAGAGCAGTAGGCTTCGGAATCGAAGAGATTCGTGTGTACACAGCGGAAAATGAGATATACATCCCGCCTTTCCGTTGGCGACGACAATATAGAATTGTGATCTAGATTACGATTGATGTATTGTGTTGTTCTGCTAAAAACGCACAGGTCTTGCCAGTTCTACACAGAAATCATTTAAAAATAAGAGCAAATGAGTGGGTGGCCTGTAGTTTTTTCAGCGATTCTCAAACAGCCATTTCAGCTTACTGAATACGGTCACAGATTGTTAAAATTTCAAAAACTCTCATTTCACAAACGTTAATTTTATTTCTGTTCAGTTCGATAATTTAGTGTTATTTCACTAGTAGCAACTATATTATGTCATCGTCGACACAATGTTCTGTCAATTCTTATTTTCCACAAACTGAATATTATGCAATATTCACGAATTTCCCGTCGAAATGTTGTTTCTTGCCCTATTGACCATTTCAGATGTGGTTTTTTGGAAGGTTTATTGGATAGAATTCCTCCACCCTTTTCGGTGGAGCATTATTCGATATCATTAATTCATTAATTATATTAGCACCGTATGTTCTGAATCTAACACCACATAAACTGAAATAGAACATTATCTACCAACTTTTCAGTAGAAATGCTCTTTTTTCTTCTGTGGAGCTCAATTTGTGTAGTTCTGTCTGGAGTCTCGCCAGATAGAATCCCACCACCCTATCTGGTGGAGCACAAGTCGATACCACCCAATCAACCGGTAGTTATCAAGGTGTCAATCAATATCTATGAAAGCCATATGGTTAGTTGATGTTTTTTTTTTGAATTTCCACCCAGCTTCTGGTTTGAAGACGTTGATTACATCACGTAAATGTCACATAGAGCCACGTCAAATCCGTAGCTTAGATATAGGATTTGTCATTAGGGTTGTTAATCAATTCCAAAAAGCAAGTCAATTCCAATTCCAATTCTTTTCGGATTTTCAGAAACCACTCAATTCCAATTCCAATTCTTTCTAGATTTCAAAAACCAGTCAATTCCAATTCCAATTCTAGTCAGTTTTTGGAAAATGAGAATTGTCAATTCCAATTCCTCTCAGGTTTTCAAAGCCGAGTCAATTCCAATTCCAATTCCAATCAATTCCAAAAAATCTCAAATTTTCAATTCCAATTCCAAATCATTTTTCCGATTTCATGGCAGTTTTTTTTCAAAAAACGCAGAGAAACAAACAAAAACTGTTAGTTTCTGTTAAAGTGAACTTGATACATCAAAAACAATAGTAATTTAGTGAAAATTAAACCTGTATAAATTCCGAGAGAAAATCAAGTCAATTCCAATTCCAATTCCAGTTGTTCTGACATACGAAAGAATTGGAATTGCAATTCCAGATATATTTTGACATAGAAAAGAATTGGAATTGCAATTCCATTCCAAATTATGGGAGATACGCTCTTGGGACGCAATTAGGCTGAGCTCGCAAACCGGAGCGAGACAGCCACAAAAGTGGGTCAAATATGGGGTCGTCCCAGGCGCCGCTCTCGCTCAGCTCGGAATTATGCAGGAATTCGTCCCAGGTGCACACTTCGTTCAAAAAACGAAGATGTTTGCACATTTTCTTCCGTAATACGGAGTGCGAGTGTGGGTTCGTTAAGACCTGACACTACATCTACAACACAAACTGCTGTTTTTTATTTATCTGTGTGAATATTTCGCAACCTATTGAGTTCATCATTTTTATTTTTTTCCATCAAATGATTATTTAGTTTAATTATTTAACATAAAAGTTGACTTCACTTTCGATTTAAGGCTTAGGCTTAGGCAAACCACCGTCCCGAGGGTTTTTCCGGCACTCCGTGGTAACGATTCACACAGACAAATAAAAAAACTGCAGTTTGTGTTGTGGCCGTAAGGCCGTGTTTCTTTAAGGATTAAAGAGTTGTTACTCTTTCTTAGTGAGGCAATTTTCATTCCGTATTTCTTAAACGTTAATTCACGTCTACACTTTTACCCTTGCTTTAACTCATGTTTCTTGTTCTACGTGACATTTATTTCTCTTTGCGTCCAATTCTTGTTAATGAGTTTAATGAACAACAATATTAAATTAAAGAGAGGGTGCGGCATTTCGGACGCAATTATAAAGAGTGTGCGGCGCCTGGGACAATAAATTATTTCGGCGCGGCTGCTCGGACGCAATTAGTGAGACTGTGCGGCGTCTCGCACGCAATTAAAAAATCCAGAATTCGTCCCACGAGCTGTAGTTCCCAAAATTATTTGACATTCAAGAGAATTGGAATTGCAATTCCAATTCTTTTTCACACACAAAAAGAATTGGAATTGCAATTCTTTTGGAAGATTATCTCAATTCTTTCAATTCCAATTCCAATTCCAATTCCAATTCCACTCGATAGTAATGTATTGTAACGTGGAACGCAGTCAACCCATCATGGAGTCGAAAAGGCTTAGATGAAATAATTGTGACACAAAACCACGCTGATGAAAATGTGCCAGAATATTCTAGAACACTGTTAGTCTTATAAACTAGTATTGATCAATTAACTTCCGTTCCTCGCCCTAGAATTAACTGTGAATTATTCATCTTCAGGATTCAGTGAACTTTCCGTATGACACTTATTGGTGTTGGCAGCAGCTGAGCGAATATGAGAGTAATGAGACGCTCTATTATAAAGGTAGGTCAAGTTACGGGTAGGAGAAAATGACCCAAAAACAGTTGTGCTATGTGAAAATATGTAAACCACTACTCAACTACGTGTATGGGCTTGTAGTTCTTGGATATACGAACCTTTATAAGTTTGTTCGTAATCTGGAATTACAATTAATTCATTTGAGCACAGAACAATGAAAGCTTCTCCGAAGTTCTTCAACCGTTTACGTACGTTTCACATTTGATGCAGTTCATCGCGCTGGAGCTAACACTTACCACCCTGTGTTCAATCTTTTCCACGTAACAAACCTCTATTTTCGAAGTTCATACACAGTTCATGCACATGTCCCGTTTGATTGTGATTACTACAGTTCGGTTATACAGGACCAAGTCAACGTTGAAAAAATAGTTACACTCGGAATGGCCGTGTCTTAGTGTTTCGATGTGAGAGTATGTAAACCACTAGTCAATTACATCGCCTTTAAAGTTATTATTTGGTTCAGCCTTACTTAATATTGGTTTATTACATATCGATTTTTCAGCTCCGAGCCCGGATCAGAAAATCGTGGAGCTGGCACCAACATCCAAGCACAACGGCCACAAAATTCTGGAAGTCAAATCGGACACTTACCTGAAGGAAACCGATATGTGGGACGGGTGAGTTCTTTCAGCTTCAGTGATTTATATCTATAAGTTTGCGAGGCAAACTCAAGTCAAAAGTAAAGAGAAATTGCATCTTTCGAAAATACTGCAGACTTTTACCTACCTTGATACAAGCAAACAGCTATAGCGTACTCGGGTTTAGCTGTTTTCGGGAAAAAAACTAAGCATTCAGTTGGATTTGCTCTTTCCATAGCAACATGTGTGTTTCCGGCCCCATACAAAATCGATGGTACGATGTCCACAATGGTTTGAGAAAATCAAAAAATCAATACAGTGAGGATCAACAGTTGTTGTGTGGTTACAGACCAAACTACAGCGAATATTTGGACACTCTGTAACTTTTTATCTTTACTGTAGCCATTCTGTGGCTGTTTTCTAGTTGTTTTCTAGCAATAACGTGAATTGGTGTGATATATAGCGAACATCAACTTGTAGATAATTTTTTTTACTAATATCAGCTTCAGAACCAGACCAGTATTCGTATCTGGAATCGATTTCGGATTTCATGTGCAGCGTGTTTCCCCCCGCGCGATATCTACCATCGTGGTACCAATCATAGGTAACCATTTCTCTATTCTTTCGGTTGCGGTTCAACTTCATCGTAAATCTCATGAGATTACCCCGAGAGAACAGCTCGTCGCGTACGGGCCGCTCCCAGCAAATGAATGGTAATATATAATTGTCGGATAACTATGTCATAAGATCACGTGAACATGACCTCAAATCTTTGGTCAATTTTCCATAAATCATCTCATAAAACCGAAATATTTTTCTGACACACAACTGCTGTAAGGAATAGAATCGCTACTAGTTTTCCACGCTCAATCATGGTCTTCAGCCCACTTTAAAAAGTTGGAGGTCTCGTAATAAAGTTTTCCCACCTAATATCTGGTTTGTTTTCAGTGATAACTTTGATGGACGCTGTATTGTTTGTCTTTACTACCAACATGTACCTAAGCGCCTCAATGTTGCCTGCGTTTTGTATCCATTTCGAGGATATGACCTTCACGAATACCCTGTACGAATGGCCACCGATTGGTTAGTTTTTCGGTGGTTTTGTTTGTTTCGAACTGAAGTCAATGTGTTACTAGTCAGGAGAATGGTCAGATGGAACGTTGGAAAGGATTATGAGATCTTTTCAAGTTTCACGTGTGAAACTTGTCGATGCGTGAATAAATGAAGATTTTGTTCGAATCACTGGAGTTCATCAAACTTCATGATTTTATAAATGTTTCGATTCATTCGAAAGCTCAATTTGTCTGTTCTGAAGACCTTCGCTTGGTTTAGGTTGGATGAAAGTAACCCAATAAATTTTCCTCGCATCATCTTCTCTAACTATTCACTTTTATATAGTTGCAGTGCTACATGTACCAATGTGGCAAGATACTTTTTCAATCAAATAAACAATCAATTCTATTCTATTCATACTCATCCTATTTATAATCATCTGTTTTCCAGCCATCTGGTTCTTCGCCCGTCTATTGTCCTCCATTTTGTGCAATCTTTGGCGATTCCTCACGTGCATCTCCTCGGAGAACTTCACCGCCACCACCCAGTACAACACACTTCTTGAGGACTCTGACGACACTCAGAACACGGTAGCCTCGTGTTGCGCTGTGTGGCTGAGGATGGCACTGGTTACTTGGAGAAGAAGAGCTGCTGTTCTAATTTTCTCCACAATCATCTTTTACGGAACACTTTCGGTTCAAATTCCCCACTTTTTTAATAAGAAAGCGGTTGTGGAACCACTTTTCGAATGACGTTTTTCGAGATATACAATGATATGTGGATAAGTCACAGAAAATGTGTAGAACTCAAACTCTGTTGTGCTCCACTCACTTGCTTTTGAAATTCAGAATTGTAATTACCGTTTGTTTTCTCAAATTGTGATTTTCCGATTGGGTGTGTGATCTGTGCAGTGACTTTCTAATTCCTGATATGTCTAATTTCTAATAATACTATCGTTAAAATCTGGTTTGGGCGCATGAGAAATGTGCGAATTGTGTGAAGTGTTCTCATTCTGACTATGAAGCTCATTGAGCAATCACCAACTCTTACCAACTCAAATAGTTTGCCTACTCAAAAGAACAATATAATAGCAAAATGCTGCTCAGCTGAATCAGTATGGTTTGAATTGTTCAAATAAACATAATTGTTTTCAGAGTGTGAATGAGATATCAAAAACAGTCACAGAAAAGAAAAGGTGAACTAAATTTAGGTGAGACGGTGCGATTTACACACACGTACTAAAAATAAATGAATGAATCACACAAAACACCGTTGAATGTTAACTTAATGATTGCGTTTCCATGAACTCAGGCGGCGTAGCAAATCATCCAACCTCATGAGAAACTCATATGAGTGAGTTTCTCATGAGAACCTCATAAACACTTCTTCTTGTGAACTTCCACTGTTAAAGCATAGTATTCAATAACACCTTATGAGAAGTTTTTGAGAAGTTGCTCATGAGGTATCTCATGAGGTTTTTGAGGGATTGCTACCGCGCCAGATGTATTAGCCAGACACTAACAATCCCACAGCGAGTTAACGCCTCTTTGCGATCGACAGTCAGACAAGCAGTTTTATCAATAGAACACAAATAACGTTTGTATATGAATGATGCCACAATTGATTCTGTAAACAACCCTTTCTCATTGTAAACATTTTGTGTACAGACATTTTCAGTGTCAGACACCAACTGCATTTATAATCTGTGGCCAACAACATTGAAAAACAGGAAAACGAGAAATACAACATTCGTGTCTGTCAACAATTGATAACGATAATGAAAGGCAGTTTCCTCATGGTTTGCCGTATTATCGTCGAAAATTTCCAATGTATTAATTATATTGCTATTTCTCTCTTTCTCATTCTGTTTCTCCTCTTTTTCTCTCTCTCTTTCTTTCTCGTTTGCTCTCTCTCCCTCTTTCTGTTTTTGTTTCCGCTTTTCGCTCCTTTTTTCGTTTCTCTTCGTTTCTCTTCGCATGTTGTTTGTGGTTTCTCTCTATTTTTCTCATCTCTCTCCCTCTCTCTCCCTTTCTCTCCCTCTCTCTCCCTCTCTGTCTATTTTTTTAAAACTTTTTCTTGCAACTCTTTTAGTTTTTACTCTACCCTCTCAAGTTAGCATGTCCCGTCAAAATGACCTAGTTCACAATCAATTTGACCTACTGTATATCAATAGATATATAATATGAACTAGTAGTAATAAGAATGTGATAATTTCAGTTATTTCTCTATACCTGATCTTTTTCATATTTACCATGGACATGCAAGAATGTTTCACCGTGAACGTCGGCGGCTCGCACTTCCAAACCTCCAAGGGGACTCTGACAAGCAGGGGAGAGAACAGACTGAAAGACCTCGCTGAGAAATGTTTTGTGGGTCACTTACACATTCCTTCTATGTGTGAAACCTGACCATTTGGAAAGTTGGTCAAAATGCCATTCTTTTACTGTTCTAGAGCAAAGTTCAAATAACCAAAACAAAACATGATTCGCATTGTCAGGTTCACATTTGTTCTAGAATAGAAACATAATAACAACCAATTTTTAAATGGCCATGTTTTTAGTTTTTTGTGTGTAAATGAAAAACGCGCAGGGAACATTTTGGTTGTAAAGTGTTTCACCCTCAACAAAATTATAGTGGGCTATTCGAATTAATTGCCTAGTCAAAGGAGAACAGAATGGAAAGCTAGTTTAGGTACTCCTAAGTTCCTGAACGTAACGGTGCGCGCGCCAAAACAGACTAAAACATGTGAACCGTATGCGAATTAGGTTTGCTAGTTTGAGTAAAAAGGTATCTATCAGTTCCTATTGAGCAGCTCTTTCGATTAAACGTTCCTAAAACCTTAATTTAAAAAAAAGTTAAAACCTTAATTTTGTTCAGGGTCAATGTGATTCGGTGTTTGTGGACCGTGACCCAACCGTATTCATGTACATTCTCAACTTCATGCGAGACGGAAAGGTGGTTATTCCATCGGACAATCTGACTGCCGCCCGACTCTATCAAGAAGCAAAAGTATAGTTATTTCCATTAATACTCAGACTCCTGCATTATGCGGATAGTGGGTGACAAATTTGTAAGCTTCTGTCGCTCGTCATAATAATAATAATGAGTTTATCAATACACTGTATAACAATCAAGTGAGAGACGAATTGATAACATATGAATTGATGTTTAAGGCTAGTAAAACAGAGAGCAATACATAGAATTGCATTAATTGAAAACTGATTTAGAAATGAACGTATAGTTACATGACATGTCTATTTACGAGGTGGAAGTGGTTCCCATAATGGGTTGATGTGAAAACGAAAACCATAGCGAGCAAAGTACACATCAGATATAAATGGGGCCAGATGAGGATCAGATTTATAGTAACGATAGAAAGCACTATAACGGAAACGTGTTTCATCTCTACACATCAGATGTAACTGAGAAACGGCCTTTTGAACTTTCTGGAGAGAGGGCCAATCAAGAGAGGCTATTGTGGGAACAGGAGGAATAGTAATAACCGTGGAAACAGAAGATGGTGGCGGAAACACACGTTTAGGAACTGGCTCAGGAGTTTTGATGTTAATGGCTTCAGGTTCACAGAGAGTTGGAATGGGAGAACATTCGTTAACTGGGGGAGGGAGAACATTTCTAGGTTGCTCAACTACCTCCATATCAGTTTGTAGGTTGGCGTCAGCAGGATTTTGCAGAGTTGTAGTTTGGTCGGTGACCTCAGCTCGGGCGGCATCTCGTTTCGATTGTCTGGCGAGGAATCCGGCCTTGCGCTGTTCCGGAGTCTCGAACTTCCGAACATGAAAGGTTGACATAGAAGGATCACTTTTCATAGCAGTAGATAGATCAATTAGACGAGGAAACGGAATACCATCTTTGATAGAAATTTTGAGTGGACGAGATAAACCATCTTGACGTGGTTTTCCCAAACGGTGGAGAATTGAGACATTAGATGAAGAGATGGACACCAAATTGAAAATTGCATTCACCTTTTTCTTTGTTGTGGAATCCTCTGGTAGACCATAAATAGTGAGACATCGGCGATCGTTGAAATGGTGTAGTTGAGATTGAATAATGGTGGGTAGAGATTGGGTCAGACTGTCGATTTTGGAGTTGAGTGTTTTGATTTCACTCAAAATGGTGGAAAAATGGGTTCGAGATGGTACCATTTTCGGACGAGGCGAGGGCATGATAATCAATCGAGAGAGGGGTCACCGCTCACGACCAGGCAAAGGGGTGTTACGAAATCGAACCTGCGAGCAAATTATTCGTAGCGGGGCACTAACCACTGCGCTATTACTGCACATAACCGGCAAGCTTTGAAATCGAAGAGATGTGTGCGTACACAGCGGAAAGTGAGATATACAGTTCCCTTCCGCCTTTCCGGTGGCGACGACTATATTGAACTTTCCGATCGCTTCAATCACGTAAATAATATCGGAAAAAGCTTGATGTTCACGTATTCGGCTTAATATGTTCAAAACTATTTTGGACAAGGTTGACGGTCATTGGAAATTTCGAATTTCTCCTTTCCGCTCGGCAACTCGTTTTTTTTTGTGTTAGAATTACATCCATTATCTACCAAGTAGATTGTGTATCCTACAATCGGTGGGAAACTTTATGAATCGTACGTCTCACCCAAAGAGAATGGACACATGAAAATAAATGATAGTTTCAGCCTATCACAGCTAATCTTGTCCGATAGTTTTGTCAAAGTGAGATTTACCCAACAAGTTGTTTTCAGTACTACGAGCTAGATGGACTTCAACAACTATTATCTGGAAAGTTTGAGAACAAAGAGGGATTTTTTTATCTGAATGAAAGTGACCTCTCCAGATAATATTATTGTACTGCTATCAAATTGTGTAGTTACGTGAACGTTCTGCATATTAAGAATCGGAGCCTGGAATGATATGGTGTTCTTTGATAGTTGCTTGATTTTCTTCTACTTCTCTCGATTCTAATTTGTGGTTTTTGCAAATGAACTTTTCTTCGGTCTGAATGTTTTAGTTTTTGCAAGTGAAAATCCATTCCTCAATGAACTTCCAATCAAAACTTCATTGACACACTGCCAAATAAGAATGACGAACACTATACAGTAATAAAAAACAATGACGTGGTGCTCGGAAAACACCAGCAATCAAACACCAGTTGGCAATTTGGAGTTTATTAGAAAATCAAATTTTGAACTCGACAACATCAAAAAGAAAAAGAATGTGTAATCAACGACCTTCAAAGTGGATTACACCTGTCATTTCATTAGTCGTTTTATTAGGTTATTTCTTTTTTTACTGCGAATATGAACACATTTTGTGCACTTTATGAGCACGCGAGTCTTATTCTCAATAACTTCTGATCATGGAGAGATCTTTCTCACTCCTACTGTGCTTCTACAGTAATATTACAAAACTGTCAATGCAGTTTCATTACGTAAATGTTATTGGAAAGGTCTCCAATTATTTCGATCGACTTTTGTTCAATTAAACATCATAAAAATTATTTACGTAACTATTGTTCATGATGTGTCCATCGAACAAACGTCTGAATGCATGGTGCAAAAGTCTAAGGGGGAAATGCATTTGGTAAAAATGTTTAAAGAGACCGTTTCTCTATAATTAGGATCGATTCAAAAACATGCAACTCAAGATATGGATTAGATAGTGTACTGGTGGTTCATCGCTACTACAATGAGAAGAAAAAAATGAAATCGGTCGAGAACCAAGTCGTTTATGATCCAAACTATCCTCAGGATTACTGTATCGCAAAGCTTCAGGTGGAATGATGAAATTGGTTTTAGTACATACAGCCTCAATTTTAATCAAAACAAAGATATATAAATAACTGAAACACTTTTACATATATCAACTGTTACGTGCTAACATTTTTGATACGTTTAACGGACGTTTTGCGCGTCTGCATGGAAATAGGTACGTGCTGTGGCTTACGCCACATTGCCGTACTCAAGTTGGATCAAAAAGGACGTGAGCTGGGAATTTTTTCCCTTATTCCGATTGAGTTGTTCATTGTTCATCCCCATGTGTCCAATGATAACTCAAATCATCAAATTGAAGAGGTACGGTCCCTTTAAATGTACTTTTAACGCTGTTCTAACATGTGCCGAGATAATCAAACGTACGTAATACCGTGCCGTAGCAAATTTCCGTGAGAGGTCTCGAGCTGGACAACCATGTGACCCAGGTTGTAGACATCTCTAATATATTTAAACAATGTAAGTTGACAACTGTGGCTAGCATGTGATCAGTTTTTCGATTAGGTTGCGCTCACCACTAGGATGAGTTAGCTACGGTGCCTTTTGCTGGAATATACCGGCTCTTCATCACATCCTGCGTGCATTACTTTGGCAATTTTTGCGAGACTAGGACCCCCGTGGAATGTATGTATGTATGTGTGACCGAGAAAACCAGATCCGACATTTTTATGATTACAAGTTGGTTCAAAAATCATCTTTGTGACCATACCTGGACATGTTCTTTGGTACATTATTGCTTACGTAAGCTTGTGTTCTGCAATGAAAATAGAAACTTGAAGTGAAAAACAGAAACACTGTTTGAAAAACAATTTCTCCCGGAAGGAATCATCAGAACGTGTACTGTAATTGTGAAATTCCACACAGAAAAACGAAACGATGTACGTTCACAAATTTTGTCTCGTTCTATGTTGTTTTATTCATATTTTCGTCGTATTTGTCTAGTGGAAACTAGTGGAAACGAAATGATCTTGGATATTGAAGCAATTATCTCACACATTACGAATTACAAAAACAAGGCCGTGTACGCTGGGGACGTACAACGATATTAAAAATTCTCGAATTAGAATTGTAAGAAGGTCAACTTCAGCGTGATTTGAATATCTGTCTGACAACACGAACTGGTAGTTCCGCATTAGTAGACGACGAGAAAATCCGTTCAACCTTATGAGAAATTCAAGAGGTTTTCTCATGAGAACATCACGAGCACTTCATCCGCTACTCGTGAACATTTGATGTTGTGGCATAGCAATCAAAAGGATCTCACGAGAAGTTCGTGATGCATTGCTCACGAGGTAGCAGTACTGTACTTGCACTTAGGCTGCTTTCAGTGTGGGCAGGTGCAATAAAAAATGTTACAAAACATGCTATATTATTAATGCCTCAACACAACACACCGCCGAAATAAAACTCTTCGGACGTAATATAGCTGTTACAAGTTTCCGAAATTGGGTTGTAGAAGTGTCAGACATTATTCATTTGTCTTCCACGTTGTAGGTCTCTCTGACAAAAGTATCCAGTAAATTTCTATGAACTCGAGATTGCATTACATGTGTACTCTAAACAAAATTGCACAAAATTGCACAAAATTTGTTCGTACCATTTTTGGGTGGAGATCTATAAACTCTGTACCCTGACATGGTCAATGTATTTTTCAATAGGGCATTTCTTAGAACTAACAACTAGGAGAAAAAGTGACTAATAACTGAAATGCTTGTCGCTCTCTAGCTATCATCAGTACATTACTCACACCTCGCTGGTTTTAATTTCCTAGTATGAGCAGGTGCTATGGAGTCTGTTATTGTAATTTCGAATTAGTAGGTTTGAATTTCAAATTAATGAGATTGTATGTTTAATGCTGCTGGGGACACCAGAGGTACAATCCATGAACTCATTGCGTTGGTTTAGTATTTATATTCACATTTTTTTTTAAACTCGATAATACCAAGGATACCAAGGAAAAAGGGAAAAAAAAGGATAATACCGTAGTACCTTTCATTTTTCGCTGTGTACAAACTTGCGAACGCCGTTAGTATAGTGGATTGTTAGTCTCTTGATCTACAGGTCACTGATTTGAGCTATACCCGAGAAGCTGAATATGATGTTATTTGTCGTTTTTGTAATAAACTTTGTTCTATTCTTGAAGAATGATTAGATTCTATGTTGATCGAGGTTGTAAATGATATTTTTCCAGGAAAATGTCACAAAGCAGCTCTTCGGAATCTTTCGAGAACATGGTAGCGGCATGTGTGGTTGCCCCGGTACGTTGAATTTCACATTATTCTCATGAGAAGTTGAAAACTAAACTGAGTATAAACAATGTGTTCTCACTTCGAATTTTCAGTACGAATGTTGTGTAGTAGTGTCGATTTGTTTTGCCCTCATCTTGCAGTTTCATCGGTGCTGGGATTGAACGATCGTCCGTGCTGAAAGCTGAGGTCATCGCGACCGCCCCGCAACAGAGGACTCATGGACGGATGATTCATAGAAGATTCATGGAGGGTGGGAGCCGGGCTCCCACCTTGGCTGGAGGGGCTCCCACCTTGGCTGGAGGGTGGGAGCCGGGCTCCCACTTTGGCTGGAGGGTGGGAGCCGGGCTCCCACTTTGGCTGGAGGGTGGGAGCCGGGCTCCCACCTTGGCTGGAGGGTGGGAGCCAAGCTCCTACCTTGGCTGGAGGGTGGGAGCCGGGCTCCCACCTTGGCTGGAGGGTGGGAGCCGGGCTCCCACCTTGGCTGGAGGGTGGGAGTCGGGCTCCCACCTTGGCTGGAGGGTGGGAGCCGGCCTCCCACCTTGGCTGGAGGGTGGGAGCCGGGCTCCCACCTTGGCTGGAGGGTGGGAGCCGGACTCCCACCTTGGCTGGAGGGTGGGTTACTCTTTTTCATATGACGTACTATTCGTTTCCTTCGTATACAAACTGAAATAGTGTTAAGTAATTTCAATTGAAGACTTATTTGTTGATGAAGATGAATACGGGTATGAAAACGAGTTAACAGGCCCGTCCATTCCGGTTTACAGGTTCTTTTCCGGATCAGTCCTTTTTTGAAAACCCGTCTGGCCAAACGAGTTTAGACCAATACAAAGTGCTTAGAACGTTGACGCACAATTTTGCTCTATAAAAGCTCAGCGCCCGCCAAAAATTCATTCCGACTGGCGGGGGTGCCTGCCTGCGGCTGCCCTGGAGCTGCTGGACGGGACGGATGCTGAAGGTGGAAGATGTCTCGTTGTGCTGTGGAGCCCCCTTGGAGTAGCTGGTCTCACCTTCATACAGGTATACTCTGTTAATACTCAGTTTAGTTTTCAATGTGTTCTCACTTCGAATTTTCAGTACGAATGTTGTGTAGTAGTGTCGATTTGTTTTGCCCTCATCTTGCAGTTTCATCGGTGCTGGGATTGAACGATCGTCCGTGCTGAAAGCTGAGGCCATCGCGACCGCCCCGCAACAGAGGACTCATGGACGGAAGATTCATAGAAGATTCATGGAGGGTGGGAGCCGGGCTCCCACCTTGGCTGGAGGGGCTCCCACCTTGGCTGGAGGGGCTCCCACCTTGGCTGGAGGGTGGGAGCCGGGCTCCCACCTTGGCTGGAGGGTGGGAGCCGGGCTCCTACCTTGGCTGGAGGGTGGGAGCCGGGCTCCCACCTTCGCTGGAGGGTGGGAGCCGGGCTCCCACCTTCGCTGGAGGGTGGGAGCCGGGCTCCCACCTTGGCTGGAGGGTGGGAGCCGGGCTCCCACCTTGGCTGGAGGGTGGGAGCCGGGCTCCCACCTTGGCTGGAGGGTGGGAGCCGGGCTCCCACCTTGGCTGGAGGGTGAGAGCCGGGCTCCCACCTTGGCTGGAGGGTGAGAGCCGGGCTCCCACCTTGGCTGGAGGGTGGGAGCCGGGCTCCCACCTTGGCTGGAGGGTGAGAGCCGGGCTCCCACCTTGGCTGGAGGGTGGGAGCCGGGCTCCCACCTTGGCTGGAGGGTGAGAGCCGGGCTCCCACCTTGGCTGGAGGGTGAGAGCCGGGCTCCCACCTTGGCTGGAGGGTGGGAGCCGGGCTCCCACCTTGGCTGGAGGGTGGGAGCCGGGCTCCCACCTTGGCTGGAGGGTGGGAGCCGGGCTCCCACCTTGGCTGGAGGGTGGGAGCCGGGCTCCCACCTTGGCTGGAGGGTGGGAGCCGGGCTCCCACCTTGGCTGGAGGGTGGGTTGCTCTTTTTCATATGACGTACTATTCGTTTCCTTCGTATACAAATTGAAATAGTGTTAAGTAATTTCAATTGAAGACTTATTTGTTGATGAAGATGAATACGGGTATGAAAACGAGTTAACAGGCCCGTCCATTCCGGTTTACAGGTTCTTTTCCGGATCAGTCCTTTCCTGAAAACCCGTCTGGCCAAACGAGTTTAGACCAATACAAAGTGCTTAGAACGTGTACTGTTGACGCACAATTTTGCTCTATAAAAGCTCAGCGCCCGCCAAAAATTCATTCCGACTGGCGGGGGTGCCTGCCTGCGGCTGCCCTGGAGCTGCTGGACGGGACGGATGCTGAAGGTGGAAGATGTCTCGTTGTGCTGTGGAGCCCCCTTGGAGTAGCTGGTCTCACCTTCATACAGGTATACTCTGTTTATACTCAGTTTAGTTTTCAATGTGTTCTCACTTCGAATTTTCAGTACGAATGTTGTGTAGTAGTGTCGATTTGTTTTGCCCTCATCTTGCAGTTTCATCGGTGCTGGGATTGAACGATCGTCCGTGCTGAAAGCTGAGGTCATCGCGACCGCCCCGCAACAGAGGACTCATGGACGGATGATTCATAGAAGATTCATGGAGGGTGGGAGCCGGGCTCCCACCTTGGCTGGAGGGGCTCCCACCTTGGCTGGAGGGTGGGAGCCGGGCTCCCACTTTGGCTGGAGGGTGGGAGCCGGGCTCCCACTTTGGCTGGAGGGTGGGAGCCGGGCTCCCACCTTGGCTGGAGGGTGGGAGCCGGGCTCCCACCTTGGCTGGAGGGTGGGAGCCAAGCTCCTACCTTGGCTGGAGGGTGGGAGCCGGGCTCCCACCTTGGCTGGAGGGTGGGAGCCGGGCTCCCACCTTGGCTGGAGGGTGGGAGCCGGGCTCCCACCTTGGCTGGAGGGTGGGAGTCGGGCTCCCACCTTGGCTGGAGGGTGGGAGCCGGGCTCCCACCTTGGCTGGAGGGTGGGAGCCGGCCTCCCACCTTGGCTGGAGGGTGGGAGCCGGGCTCCCACCTTGGCTGGAGGGTGGGAGCCGGGCTCCCACCTTGGCTGGAGGGTGGGAGCCGGGCTCCCACCTTGGCTGGAGGGTGGGAGCCGGGCTCCCACCTTGGCTGGAGGGTGGGAGCCGGGCTCCCACCTTGGCTGGAGGGTGGGAGCCGGGCTCCCACCTTGGCTGGAGGGTGGGAGTCGGGCTCCCACCTTGGCTGGAGGGTGGGAGCCGGGCTCCCACCTTGGCTGGAGGGTGGGAGCCGGGCTCCCACCTTGGCTGGAGGGTGGGAGCCGGGCTCCCACCTTGGCTGGAGGGTGGGAGCCGGGCTCCCACCTTCCAGCCGGGCTGGAGGGTGAGAGCCGGGCTCCCACCTTGGCTGGAGGGTGAGAGCCGGGCTCCCACCTTGGCTGGAGGGTAGGAGCCGGGCTCCCACCTTGGCTGGAGGGTGGGAGCCGGGCTCCCACCTTGGCTGGAGGGTGGGAGCCGGGCTCCCACCTTGGCTGGAGGGTGGGAGCCGGGCTCCCACCTTGGCTGGAGGGTGGGAGCCGGGCTCCCACCTTGGCTGGAGGGTGGGAGCCGGGCTCCCACCTTGGCTGGAGGGTGGGAGCCGGGCTCCCACCTTGGCTGGAGGGTGGGAGCCGGGCTCCCACCTTGGCTGGAGGGTGGGAGCCGGGCTCCCACCTTGGCTGGAGGGTGGGAGCCGGGCTCCCACCTTGGCTGGAGGGTGGGAGCCGGGCTCCTACCTTGGCTGGAGGGTGGGAGCCGGGCTCCTACCTTGGCTGGAGGGTGGGAGCCGGGCTCCCACCTTGGCTGGAGGGTGGGAGCCGGGCTCCCACCTTGGCTGGAGGGTGGGAGCCGGGCTCCCACCTTGGCTGGAGGGTGAGAGCCGGGCTCCCACCTTGGCTGGAGGGTGAGAGCCGGGCTCCCACCTTGGCTGGAGGGTGAGAGCCGGGCTCCCACCTTGGCTGGAGGGTGAGAGCCGGGCTCCCACCTTGGCTGGAGGGTAGGAGCCGGGCTCCCACCTTGGCTGGAGGGTGGGAGCCGGGCTCCCACCTTGGCTGGAGGGTGGGAGCCGGGCTCCCACCTTGGCTGGAGGGTGAGAGCCGGGCTCCCACCTTGGCTGGAGGGTGAGAGCCGGGCTCCCACCTTGGCTGGAGGGTGAGAGCCGGGCTCCCACCTTGGCTGGAGGGTGGGTTACTCTTTTTCATATGACGTACTATTCGTTTCCTTCGTATACAAACTGAAATAGTGTTAAGTAATTTCAATTGAAGACTTATTTGTTGATGAAGATGAATACGGGTATGAAAACGAGTTAACAGGCCCGTCCATTCCGGTTTACAGGTTCTTTTCCGGATCAGTCCTTTTTTGAAAACCCGTCTGGCCAAACGAGTTTAGACCAATACAAAGTGCTTAGAACGTTGACGCACAATTTTGCTCTATAAAAGCTCAGCGCCCGCCAAAAATTCATTCCGACTGGCGGGGGTGCCTGCCTGCGGCTGCCCTGGAGCTGCTGGACGGGACGGATGCTGAAGGTGGAAGATGTCTCGTTGTGCTGTGGAGCCCCCTTGGAGTAGCTGGTCTCACCTTCATACAGGTATACTCTGTTAATACTCAGTTTAGTTTTCAATGTGTTCTCACTTCGAATTTTCAGTACGAATGTTGTGTAGTAGTGTCGATTTGTTTTGCCCTCATCTTGCAGTTTCATCGGTGCTGGGATTGAACGATCGTCCGTGCTGAAAGCTGAGGCCATCGCGACCGCCCCGCAACAGAGGACTCATGGACGGAAGATTCATAGAAGATTCATGGAGGGTGGGAGCCGGGCTCCCACCTTGGCTGGAGGGGCTCCCACCTTGGCTGGAGGGTGGGAGCCGGGCTCCCACCTTGGCTGGAGGGTGGGAGCCGGGCTCCTACCTTGGCTGGAGGGTGGGAGCCGGGCTCCCACCTTCGCTGGAGGGTGGGAGCCGGGCTCCCACCTTCGCTGGAGGGTGGGAGCCGGGCTCCCACCTTGGCTGGAGGGTGGGAGCCGGGCTCCCACCTTGGCTGGAGGGTGGGAGCCGGGCTCCCACCTTGGCTGGAGGGTGAGAGCCGGGCTCCCACCTTGGCTGGAGGGTGAGAGCCGGGCTCCCACCTTGGCTGGAGGGTGGGAGCCGGGCTCCCACCTTGGCTGGAGGGTGGGAGCCGGGCTCCCACCTTGGCTGGAGGGTGGGAGCCGGGCTCCCACCTTGGCTGGAGGGTGGGAGCCGGGCTCCCACCTTGGCTGGAGGGTGGGAGCCGGGCTCCCACCTTGGCTGGAGGGTGGGTTGCTCTTTTTCATATGACGTACTATTCGTTTCCTTCGTATACAAATTGAAATAGTGTTAAGTAATTTCAATTGAAGACTTATTTGTTGATGAAGATGAATACGGGTATGAAAACGAGTTAACAGGCCCGTCCATTCCGGTTTACAGGTTCTTTTCCGGATCAGTCCTTTCCTGAAAACCCGTCTGGCCAAACGAGTTTAGACCAATACAAAGTGCTTAGAACGTGTACTGTTGACGCACAATTTTGCTCTATAAAAGCTCAGCGCCCGCCAAAAATTCATTCCGACTGGCGGGGGTGCCTGCCTGCGGCTGCCCTGGAGCTGCTGGACGGGACGGATGCTGAAGGTGGAAGATGTCTCGTTGTGCTGTGGAGCCCCCTTGGAGTAGCTGGTCTCACCTTCATACAGGTATACTCTGTTTATACTCAGTTTAGTTTTCAATGTGTTCTCACTTCGAATTTTCAGTACGAATGTTGTGTAGTAGTGTCGATTTGTTTTGCCCTCATCTTGCAGTTTCATCGGTGCTGGGATTGAACGATCGTCCGTGCTGAAAGCTGAGGTCATCGCGACCGCCCCGCAACAGAGGACTCATGGACGGATGATTCATAGAAGATTCATGGAGGGTGGGAGCCGGGCTCCCACCTTGGCTGGAGGGGCTCCCACCTTGGCTGGAGGGTGGGAGCCGGGCTCCCACTTTGGCTGGAGGGTGGGAGCCGGGCTCCCACCTTGGCTGGAGGGTGGGAGCCGGGCTCCCACCTTGGCTGGAGGGTGGGAGCCGGGCTCCCACCTTGGCTGGAGGGTGGGAGCCGGGCTCCCACCTTGGCTGGAGGGTGGGAGCCGGGCTCCCACCTTGGCTGGAGGGTGGGAGTCGGGCTCCCACCTTGGCTGGAGGGTGGGAGCCGGGCTCCCACCTTGGCTGGAGGGTGGGAGCCGGGCTCCCACCTTGGCTGGAGGGTGGGAGCCGGGCTCCCACCTTGGCTGGAGGGTGGGAGCCGGGCTCCCACCTTGGCTGGAGGGTGAGAGCCGGGCTCCCACCTTGGCTGGAGGGTGAGAGCCGGGCTCCCACCTTGGCTGGAGGGTAGGAGCCGGGCTCCCACCTTGGCTGGAGGGTGGGAGCCGGGCTCCCACCTTGGCTGGAGGGTGGGAGCCGGGCTCCCACCTTGGCTGGAGGGTGGGAGCCGGGCTCCCACCTTGGCTGGAGGGTGGGAGCCGGGCTCCCACCTTGGCTGGAGGGTGGGAGCCGGGCTCCCACCTTGGCTGGAGGGTGGGAGCCGGGCTCCCACCTTGGCTGGAGGGTGGGAGCCGGGCTCCCACCTTGGCTGGAGGGTGGGAGCCGGGCTCCCACCTTGGCTGGAGGGTGGGAGCCGGGCTCCTACCTTGGCTGGAGGGTGGGAGCCGGGCTCCTACCTTGGCTGGAGGGTGGGAGCCGGGCTCCCACCTTGGCTGGAGGGTGGGAGCCGGGCTCCCACCTTGGCTGGAGGGTGGGAGCCGGGCTCCCACCTTGGCTGGAGGGTGAGAGCCGGGCTCCCACCTTGGCTGGAGGGTGAGAGCCGGGCTCCCACCTTGGCTGGAGGGTGAGAGCCGGGCTCCCACCTTGGCTGGAGGGTAGGAGCCGGGCTCCCACCTTGGCTGGAGGGTAGGAGCCGGGCTCCCACCTTGGCTGGAGGGTGGGAGCCGGGCTCCCACCTTGGCTGGAGGGTGGGAGCCGGGCTCCCACCTTGGCTGGAGGGTGAGAGCCGGGCTCCCACCTTGGCTGGAGGGTAGGAGCCGGGCTCCCACCTTGGCTGGAGGGTGGGAGCCGGGCTCCCACCTTGGCTGGAGGGTGGGAGCCGGGCTCCCACCTTGGCTGGAGGGTGGGAGCCGGGCTCCCACCTTGGCTGGAGGGTGGGAGCCGGGCTCCCACCTTGGCTGGAGGGTGGGAGCCGGGCTCCCACCTTGGCTGGAGGGTGGGAGCCGGGCTCCCACCTTGGCTGGAGGGTGGGAGTCGGGCTCCTACCTTGGCTGGAGGGTGGGAGTCGGGCTCCTACCTTGGCTGGAGGGTGGGAGCCGGGCTCCCACCTTGGCTGGAGGGTGGGAGCCGGGCTCCCACCTTGGCTGGAGGGTGGGAGCCGGGCTCCCACCTTGGCTGGAGGGTGAGAGCCGGGCTCCCACCTTGGCTGGAGGGTAGGAGCCGGGCTCCCACCTTGGCTGGAGGGTAGGAGCCGGGCTCCCACCTTGGCTGGAGGGTGGGAGCCGGGCTCCCACCTTGGCTGGAGGGTGGGAGCCGGGCTCCCACCTTGGCTGGAGGGTGGGAGCCGGGCTCCCACCTTGGCTGGAGGGTGGGAGCCGGGCTCCCACCTTGGCTGGAGGGTGGGAGCCGGGCTCCCACCTTGGCTGGAGGATGGGAGCCGAGCTCCCACCTTGGCTGGAGGGTGGGAGCCGGGCTCTCACCTTGGCTGGAGGGTGGGAGCCGGGCTCCCACCTTGGCTGGAGGGTGGGAGCCGGGCTCCCACCTTGGCTGGAGGGTGGGAGCCGGGCTCCCACCTTGGCTGGAGGGTGGGAGCCGGGCTCCCACCTTGGCTGGAGGGTGGGAGCCGGGCTCTCACCTTGGCTGGAGGGTGGGAGCCGGGCTCCCACCTTGGCTGGAGGGTGGGAGCCGGGCTCTCACCTTGGCTGGAGGGTGGGAGCCGGGCTCCCACCTTGGCTGGAGGGTGGGAGCCCGGCTCCCACCTGTGCTTGAGGGTGGGAGCCCGGCTCCCACCTGTGCTTGAGGGTGGGAGCCGGGCTTCCACCTGTGCTTGAGGGTGGGAGCCCGGCTCCCACCTGTGCTGGAGGGTGGGAGCCCGGCTCCCACCTGTGCTTGAGGGTGGGAGCCCGGCTCCCACCTGTGCTTGAGGGTGGGAGCCCGGCTCCCACCTGTGCTTGAGGGTGGGAGCCCGGCTCCCACCTGTGCTTGAGGGTGGGAGCCCGGCTCCCACCTGTGCATGAGGGTGGGAGCCGGGCTCCCACCTGTGCTTGAGGGTGGGAGCCGGGCTCTCACCTGTGCTGGAGGGTGGGAGCCCGGCTCCCACCTGTGCTTGAGGGTGGGAGCCCGGCTCCCACCTGTGCTTGAGGGTGGGAGCCCGGCTCCCACCTGTGCTGGAGGGTGGGAGCCCGGCTCCCACCTGTGCTGGAGGGTGGGAGCCCGGCTCCCACCTGTGCTGGAGGGTGGGAGCCCGGCTCCCACCTGTGCTGGAGGGTGGGAGCCCGGCTCCCACCTGTGCTGGAGGGTGGGAGCCCGGCTCCCACCTGTGCTGGAGGGTGGGAGCCCGGCTCCCACCTGTGCTTGAGGGTGGGAGCCGGGCTTCCACCTGTGCTTGAGGGTGGGAGCCCGGCTCCCACCTGTGCTGGAGGGTGGGAGCCCGGCTCCCACCTGTGCTTGAGGGTGGGAGCCCGGCTCCCACCTGTGCTTGAGGGTGGGAGCCCGGCTCCCACCTTGGCTGGAGGGTGGGAGCCGGGCTCCCACCTTGGCTGGAGGGTGGGAGCCGGACTCCCACCTTGGCTGGAGGGTGGGTTACTCTTTTTCATATGACGTACTATTCGTTTCCTTCGTATACAAACTGAAATAGTGTTAAGTAATTTCAATTGAAGACTTATTTGTTGATGAAGATGAATACGGGTATGAAAACGAGTTAACAGGCCCGTCCATTCCGGTTTACAGGTTCTTTTCCGGATCAGTCCTTTCCTGAAAACCCGTCTGGCCAAACGAGTTTAGACCAATACAAAGTGCTTAGAACGTTGACGCACAATTTTGCTCTATAAAAGCTCAGCGCCCGCCAAAAATTCATTCTGACTGGCGGGGGTGCCTGCCTGCGGCTGCCCTGGAGCTGCTGGACGGGACGGATGCTGAAGGTGGAAGATGTCTCGTTGTGCTGTGGAGCCCCCTTGGAGTAGCTGGTCTCACCTTCATACAGGTATACTCTGTTAATACTCAGTTTAGTTTTCAATGTGTTCTCACTTCGAATTTTCAGTACGAATGTTGTGTAGTAGTGTCGATTTGTTTCGCCCTCATCTTGCAGTTTCATCGGTGCTGGGATTGAACGATCGTCCGTGCTGAAAGCTGAGGTCATCGCGACCGCCCCGCAACAGAGGACTCATGGACGGAAGATTCATAGAAGATTCATGGAGGGTGGGAGCCGGGCTCCCACCTTGGCTGGAGGGGCTCCCACCTTGGCTGGAGGGTGGGAGCCGGGCTCCTACCTTGTCTGGAGGGTGGGAGCCGGGCTCCTACCTTGGCTGGAGGGTGGGAGCCGGGCTCCTACCTTGGCTGGAGGGTGGGAGCCGGGCTCCCACCTTGGCTGGAGGGTGGGAGCCGGGCTCCCACCTTGGCTGGAGGGTGAGAGCCGGGCTCCCACCTTGGCTGGAGGGTGAGAGCCGGGCTCCCACCTTGGCTGGAGGGTAGGAGCCGGGCTCCCACCTTGGCTGGAGGGTGAGAGCCGGGCTCCCACCTTGGCTGGAGGGTGGGAGCCGGGCTCCCACCTTGGCTGGAGGGTGGGAGCCGGGCTCCCACCTTGGCTGGAGGGTGGGAGCCGGGCTCCCACCTTGGCTGGAGGGTGGGAGCCGGGCTCCCACCTTGGCTGGAGGATGGGAGCCGGGCTCCCACCTTGGCTGGAGGGTGGGAGCCGGGCTCTCACCTTGGCTGGAGGGTGGGAGCCGGGCTCCCACCTTGGCTGGAGGGTGGGAGCCGGGCTCCCACCTTGGCTGGAGGGTGGGAGCCGGGCTCCCACCTTGGCTGGAGGGTGGGAGCCGGGCTCCCACCTTGGCTGGAGGGTGGGAGCCGGGCTCTCACCTTGGCTGGAGGGTGGGTTACTCTTTTTCATATGACGTACTATTCGTTTCCTTCGTATACAAACTGAAATAGTGTTAAGTAATTTCAATTGAAGACTTATTTGTTGATGAAGATGAATACGGGTATGAAAACGAGTTAACAGGCCCGTCCATTCCGGTTTACAGGTTCTTTTCCGGATCAGTCCTTTCCTGAAAACCCGTCTGGCCAAACGAGTTTAGACCAATACAAAGTGCTTAGAACGTTGACGCACAATTTTGCTCTATAAAAGCTCAGCGCCCGCCAAAAATTCATTCTGACTGGCGGGGGTGCCTGCCTGCGGCTGCCCTGGAGCTGCTGGACGGGACGGATGCTGAAGGTGGAAGATGTCTCGTTGTGCTGTGGAGCCCCCTTGGAGTAGCTGGTCTCACCTTCATACAGGTATACTCTGTTAATACTCAGTTTAGTTTTCAATGTGTTCTCACTTCGAATTTTCAGTACGAATGTTGTGTAGTAGTGTCGATTTGTTTCGCCCTCATCTTGCAGTTTCATCGGTGCTGGGATTGAACGATCGTCCGTGCTGAAAGCTGAGGTCATCGCGACCGCCCCGCAACAGAGGACTCATGGACGGAAGATTCATAGAAGATTCATGGAGGGTGGGAGCCGGGCTCCCACCTTGGCTGGAGGGGCTCCCACCTTGGCTGGAGGGTGGGAGCCGGGCTCCTACCTTGGCTGGAGGGTGGGAGCCGGGCTCCTACCTTGGCTGGAGGGTGGGAGCCGGGCTCCTACCTTGGCTGGAGGGTGGGAGCCGGGCTCCCACCTTGGCTGGAGGGTGGGAGCCGGGCTCCCACCTTGGCTGGAGGGTGAGAGCCGGGCTCCCACCTTGGCTGGAGGGTGAGAGCCGGGCTCCCACCTTGGCTGGAGGGTAGGAGCCGGGCTCCCACCTTGGCTGGAGGGTGAGAGCCGGGCTCCCACCTTGGCTGGAGGGTGGGAGCCGGGCTCCCACCTTGGCTGGAGGGTGGGAGCCGGGCTCCCACCTTGGCTGGAGGGTGGGAGCCGGGCTCCCACCTTGGCTGGAGGGTGGGAGCCGGGCTCCCACCTTGGCTGGAGGATGGGAGCCGGGCTCCCACCTTGGCTGGAGGGTGGGAGCCGGGCTCTCACCCTGGCTGGAGGGTGGGAGCCGGGCTCCCACCTTGGCTGGAGGGTGGGAGCCGGGCTCCCACCTTGGCTGGAGGGTGGGAGCCGGGCTCCCACCTTGGCTGGAGGGTGGGAGCCGGGCTCCCACCTTGGCTGGAGGGTGGGAGCCGGGCTCTCACCTTGGCTGGAGGGTGGGAGCCGGGCTCCCACCTTGGCTGGAGGGTGAGAGCCGGGCTCCCACCTTGGCTGGAGGGTGGGAGCCGGGCTCCCACCTTGGCTGGAGGGTGGGAGCCGGGCTCCCACCTTGGCTGGAGGGTGGGAGCCGGGCTCCCACCTTGGCTGGAGGGTGGGAGCCGGGCTCCCACCTGTGCTGGAGGGTGGGAGCCCGGCTCCCAGCTGTGCTGGAGGGTGGGAGCCCGGCTCCCAGCTGTGCTGGAGGGTGGGAGCCCGGCTCCCACCTGTGCTGGAGGGTGGGAGCCCGGCTCCCACCTGTGCTGGAGGGTGGGAGCCCGGCTCCCACCTGTGCTGGAGGGTGGGAGCCCGGCTCCCACCTGTGCTGGAGGGTGGGAGCCCGGCTCCCACCTGTGCTGGAGGGTGGGAGCCGGGCTCCCACCTTGGCTGGAGGGTGGGAGCCGGGCTCCCACCTTGGCTGGAGGATGGGAGCCGAGCTCCCACCTTGGCTGGAGGGTGGGAGCCGGGCTCCCACCTTGGCTGGAGGGTGGGAGCCGGGCTCTCACCTTGGCTGGAGGGTGGGAGCCGGGCTCCCACCTTGGCTGGAGGGTGGGAGCCCGGCTCCCACCTGTGCTTGAGGGTGGGAGCCCGGCTCCCACCTGTGCTTGAGGGTGGGAGCCGGGCTTCCACCTGTGCTTGAGGGTGGGAGCCCGGCTCCCACCTGTGCTGGAGGGTGGGAGCCCGGCTCCCACCTGTGCTTGAGGGTGGGAGCCCGGCTCCCACCTGTGCTTGAGGGTGGGAGCCCGGCTCCCACCTGTGCTTGAGGGTGGGAGCCCGGCTCCCACCTGTGCTTGAGGGTGGGAGCCGGGCTCCCACCTTGGCTGGAGGGTGGGAGCCGGACTCCCACCTGTGCTGGAGGGTGGGAGCCCGGCTCCCACCTGTGCTTGAGGGTGGGAGCCGGGCTTCCACCTGTGCTTGAGGGTGGGAGCCCGGCTCCCACCTGTGCTGGAGGGTGGGAGCCCGGCTCCCACCTGTGCTTGAGGGTGGGAGCCCGGCTCCCACCTGTGCTTGAGGGTGGGAGCCCGGCTCCCACCTTGGCTGGAGGGTGGGAGCCGGGCTCCCACCTTGGCTGGAGGGTGGGAGCCGGACTCCCACCTTGGCTGGAGGGTGGGTTACTCTTTTTCATATGACGTACTATTCGTTTCCTTCGTATACAAACTGAAATAGTGTTAAGTAATTTCAATTGAAGACTTATTTGTTGATGAAGATGAATACGGGTATGAAAACGAGTTAACAGGCCCGTCCATTCCGGTTTACAGGTTCTTTTCCGGATCAGTCCTTTCCTGAAAACCCGTCTGGCCAAACGAGTTTAGACCAATACAAAGTGCTTAGAACGTTGACGCACAATTTTGCTCTATAAAAGCTCAGCGCCCGCCAAAAATTCATTCTGACTGGCGGGGGTGCCTGCCTGCGGCTGCCCTGGTGCTGCTGGACGGGACGGATGCTGAAGGTGGAAGATGTCTCGTTGTGCTGTGGAGCCCCCTTGGAGTAGCTGGTCTCACCTTCATACAGGTATACTCTGTTAATACTCAGTTTAGTTTTCAATGTGTTCTCACTTCGAATTTTCAGTACGAATGTTGTGTAGTAGTGTCGATTTGTTTCGCCCTCATATTGCAGTTTCATCGGTGCTGGGATTGAACGATCGTCCGTGCTGAAAGCTGAGGTCATCGCGACCGCCCCGCAACAGAGGACTCATGGACGGAAGATTCATAGAAGATTCATGGAGGGTGGGAGCCGGGCTCCCACCTTGGCTGGAGGGGCTCCACCTTGGCTGGAGGGTGGGAGCCGGGCTCCTACCTTGGCTGGAGGGTGGGAGCCGGGCTCCTACCTTGGCTGGAGGGTGGGAGCCGGGCTCCCACCTTCGCTGGAGGGTGGGAGCCGGGCTCCCACCTTGGCTGGAGGGTGGGAGCCGGGCTCCCACCTTGGCTGGAGGGTGAGAGCCGGGCTCCCACCTTGGCTGGAGGGTGAGAGCCGGGCTCCCACCTTGGCTGGAGGGTAGGAGCCGGGCTCCCACCTTGGCTGGAGGGTGAGAGCCGGGCTCCACACCTTGGCTGGAGGGTGGGAGCCGGGCTCCCACCTTGGCTGGAGGGTGGGAGCCGGGCTCCCACCTTGGCTGGAGGGTGGGAGCCGGGCTCCCCACCTTGGCTGGAGGGTGGGAGCCGGGCTCCCACCTTGGCTGGAGGGTGGGAGCCGGGCTCCCACCTTGGCTGGAGGATGGGAGCCGAGCTCCCACCTTGGCTGGAGGGTGGGAGCCGGGCTCCCACCTTGGCTGGAGGGGTGGGAGCCGGGCTCTCACCTTGGCTGGAGGGTGGGAGCCGGGCTCCCACCTTGGCTGGAGGGTGGGAGCCGGGCTCCCACCTTGGCTTGGAGGGTGGGAGCCGGGCTTCCCACCTTGGCTGGAGGGTGGGAGCCGGGCTCCCACCTTGGCTGGAGGGTGGGAGCCGGGCTCTCACCTTGGCTGGAGGGTGGGAGCCGGGCTCCCACCTTGGCTGGAGGGTGGGAGCCGGGCTCTCACCTTGGCTGGAGGGTGGGAGCCGGGCTCCCACCTTGGCTGGAGGGTGGGAGCCCGGCTCCCACCTGTGCTTGAGGGTGGGAGCCCGGCTCCCACCTGTGCTTGAGGGTGGGAGCCGGGCTTCCACCTGTGCTTGAGGGTGGGAGCCCGGGCTCCCACCTGTGCTGGAGGGTGGGAGCCCGGCTCCCACCTGTGCTTGAGGGTGGGAGCCCGGCTCCCACCTGTGCTTGAGGGTGGGGAGCCCGGCTCCCACCTGTGCTTGAGGGTGGGAGCCCGGCTCCCACCTGTGCTTGAGGGTGGGAGCCCGGCTCCCACCTGTGCATGAGGGTGGGAGCCGGGCTCCCACCTGTGCTGGAGGGTGGGAGCCCGGCTCCCACCTGTGCTTGAGGGTGGGAGCCGGGCTCCCACCTGTGCCTTGAGGGTGGGAGCCGGGCTCCTCACCTGTGCTGGAGGGTGGGAGCCCGGCTCCCACCTGTGCTTGAGGGTGGGAGCCGGCTCCCACCTGTGCTTGAGGGTGGGAGCCCGGCTCCCACCTGTGCTTGAGGGTGGGAGCCCGGCTCCCACCTGTGCTTGAGGGTGGGAGCCCGGCTCCCACCTGTGCTGGAGGGTGGGAGCCCGGCTCCCACCTGTGCTGGAGGGTGGGAGCCCGGGCTCCCACCTGTGCTGGAGGGTGGGAGCCCGGCTCCCACCTGTGCTGGAGGGTGGGAGCCCGGCTCCCACCTGTGCTGGAGGGTGGGAGCCCGGCTCCCACCTGTGCTTGAGGGTGGGAGCCGGGCTTCCACCTGTGCTTGAGGGTGGGGAGCCCGGCTCCCACCTGTGCTGGAGGGTGGGAGCCCGGCTCCCACCTGTGCTTGAGGGTGGGAGCCCGGCTCCCACCTGTGCTTGAGGGTGGGAGCCCGGCTCCCACCTTGGCTGGAGGGTGGGAGCCGGGCTCCCACCTTGGCTGGAGGGTGGGAGCCGGACTCCCACCTTGGCTGGAGGGTGGGTTACTCTTTTTCATATGACGTACTATTCGTTTCCTTCGTATACAAACTGAAATAGTGTTAAGTAATTTCAATTGAAGACTTATTTGTTGATGAAGATGAATACGGGTATGAAAACGAGTTAACAGGCCCGTCCATTCCGGTTTACAGGTTCTTTTCCGGATCAGTCCTTTCCTGAAAACCGTCTGGCCAAACGAGTTTAGACCAATACAAAGTGCTTAGAACGTTGACGCACAATTTTGCTCTATAAAAGCTCAGCGCCCGCCAAAAATTCATTCTGACTGGCGGGGGTGCCTGCCTGCGGCTGCCCTGGAGCTGCTGGACGGGACGGATGCTGAAGGTGGAAGATGTCTCGTTGTGCTGTGGAGCCCCCTTGGAGTAGCTGGTCTCACCTTCATACAGGTATACTCTGTTAATACTCAGTTTAGTTTTTCAATGTGTTCTCACTTCGAATTTTCAGTACGAATGTTGTGTAGTAGTGTCGATTTGTTTTCGCCTCATCTTGCAGTTTCATCGGTGCTGGGATTGAACGATCGTCCGTGCTGAAGCTGAGGTCATCGCGACCGCCCCGCAACAGAGGACTCATGGACGGAAGATTCATAGAAGATTCATGGAGGGTGGGAGCCGGGCTCCCACCTTGGCTGGAGGGGCTCCCACCTTGGCTGGAGGGTGGGAGCCGGGCTCCTACCTTGGCTGGAGGGTGGGAGCCGGGCTCCTACCTTGGCTGGAGGGTGGGAGCCGGGCTCCTACCTTGGCTGGAGGGTGGGAGCCGGGCTCCCACCTTGGCTGGAGGGTGGGAGCCGGGCTCCCACCTTGGCTGGAGGGTGAGAGCCGGGCTCCCACCTTGGCTGGAGGGTGAGAGCCGGGCTCCCACCTTGGCTGGAGGTAGGAGCCGGGCTCCCACCTTGGCTGGAGGGTGAGAGCCGGGCTCCCACCTTGGCTGGAGGGTGGGAGCCGGGCTCCCACCTTGGCTGGAGGGTGGGAGCCGGGCTCCACCTTGGCTGGAGGGTGGGAGCCGGGCTCCCACCTTGGCTGGAGGGTGGGAGCCGGGGCTCCCACCTTGGCTGGAGGATGGGAGCCGGGCTCCCACCTTGGCTGGAGGGTGGGCAGCCGGGCTCTCACCTTGGCTGGAGGGTGGGGAGCCGGGCTCCCACCTTGGCTGGAGGGTGGGAGCCGGGCTCCCACCTTGGCTGGAGGGTGGGAGCCGGGCTCCCACCTTGGCTGGAGGGTGGGAGCCGGCTCCCACCTTGGCTGGAGGGTGGGAGCCGGGCTCTCACCTTGGCTGGAGGGTGGGAGCCGGGCTCCCACCTTGGCTGGAGGGTGAGAGCCGGGCTCCCACCTTGGCTGGAGGGTGGGAGCCGGGCTCCCACCTTGGCTGGAGGGTGGGAGCCGGGCTCCCACCTTGGCTGGAGGGTGGGAGCCGGGCTCCCACCTTGGCTGGAGGGTGGGAGCCGGGCTCCACCTGTGCTGGAGGGTGGGAGCCCGGCTCCCAGCTGTGCTGGAGGGTGGGAGCCCGGCTCCCAGCTGTGCTGGGAGGGGTGGGAGCCCGGCTCCCACCTGTGCTGGAGGGTGGGAGCCCGGCTCCCACCTGTGCTGGAGGGTGGGAGCCCGGCTCCCACCTGTGCTGGAGGGTGGAGCCCGGCTCCCACCTGTGCTGGAGGGTGGGAGCCCGGCTCCCACCTGTTGCTGGAGGGTGGGAGCCCGGCCTCCCACCTGTGCTGGAGGGTGGGAGCCCGGCTCCCACCTGTGCTGGAGGGTGGGAGCCCGGCTCCCACCTGTGCTTGAGGGTGGGAGCCCGGTGTATGTTGCTCTATCTGCTGTTTTTGTACTTTGATCCCGCTGATTTACGGTCGAAAAGTTGGGAAAAGTTACGGCGTTTAGCAAGCTCGAACTACAACGCAGATTTGTCAATCCCTATGAAAGGACTGTCATATCTCAACCTGGGTCAGCGCTACAATATCTGCCCCGGATGGTTATTGTTAATATCAATGTCATTTTACAAAGCTAAACAGAAATATTCCTAAGTGATTTGATTTTTTCAAGTTTTCTCGACGTGATCCTTGTTTGATTACCGATAATTGATCAGAGAAATCGAAAACCTCCATTTGGAGTGTTATACTATTTGTATGAGCTCCTCTCTCGACCGTCCGTTTTTGTAGTTTCCACTCCGTTTGAAATACTGCGGTGTACACTGATCAAACTACAACTCATCTATTGTCCAATCTACGCGGTGTTGTTCAGAACACCGATACAACACTATTTAGTTGCTCATTTCAGAAATAATACACAACAAGTTTTCGAGTACGCATTTGTTTTTGTTGACAATGCCTTTTTTCAGTTTTCTTCCGCATGGTACAATAAGATATCATTTATTCTGGCCGAACCATTTTGAAAACATTCACAATACACTCATTCAGCACTATTCACAAAATATATTATTATACTCTGTTTTTACTCAAACGAAACGAAAAATTCACAAAGACTAGAGAACGCGCGCGAAAATCGCAAATTTCAAAATTCGAATGGGACAATAGAAAGACGAAACCGCGATAAAGCAAAACCGCGATATATCAATCGTGCAAAACCGTGCGGCAACGGCGATTTCCGGCAAAACCCACGGGAGTTGGAGGCGGGCAAAGGGGCGTGGCCAAAATTTGGTATTCTATCGCGATGTGAAACTATGCCACGCCCCCTGCTCCACCTAACTCCTGACAGTTGTGTCCGAGGTACGGTAATGAGAACCGTGTGGCAAACGAATATTGAGTTCGTGGACCAACATTTAGGAGAGATATCATGTATCTCTCCTAAGATTTGGTTGGGAATACTAGACGTAGTTTCACATAAATTGAGTGGTTCATGTAACTCACAGTAGTAACAACGAGTGTTTAGCTTGCCATAATGCTTGTATTCGTGATCGTATCAGTTTATTGTGTCTCTGTACTCTCTCTTCTTCATCATATTTGGAAAATCCTGACTTTCTGATCATCGACCATCGTGCGCTCGTAACTTATTGGGGAGGTTGGTGGTTGCACCTTCTGTAGCCAGGCTATACCCGGTCGGTTAGTTGCGTTCGTCACTTCAATGCCACCCGTCCACCTCCAGCCTGCTCCAGCTGCCCCGGTCCAAAGAGAAGCCTCGCCAACTCTCGTCACCCACGCCTAGCCTTCCCTTTGACAGTTACGGGTTCTTGCACATATCCTCGACAATTTGTTTCCTGCAGTCGCTTATTAATGATTGGATTGCACATTTTATTCGTGACTCATAAGTGTTTAGAACTGTCTGTGATAATATTGTCATGATAATTCCAATTTAAAATCCCGGTTTTGATATAGTCCCAACGAAACCTAACGTCACAAAATCATCTCTACAATAGTATAAATAGATAATCCCGAAAGTGTTTCATAATAATTACGTCACTACAAAAACAGGTACAATCACCGTTCAATCGTACTACACTGCAAAATTGCATCCATCTATAACTACAAGCGCGTAACAGGGGATACCATTCTTCCATCTATTTTTTTTTCCTTCTTTTATCAACAATTGGAGTGCCACATTTCAAAATGTGGAAAGTCACATGTTGAATAAATCTATTTCTATTCTATTCTATTCTAAAACGATGAAAGAAGAGTGGGTGACGATTAAGCTCAATGGCATTAAGCTACGACCTAAAACTCAAGCTTAAACATCAACAACAAGTGCAAAGTGTCACAATGGGTAGTTTATGAGAATACTATCTTTGTAAAAGTTTGGAGAAAAACAACTCATACAGTTTTTACTAAGAGACATCCGCTCAATGTGTTTAAAGAAACCGTTCTGCTATAATCTGAGTTGCACGAAAAATCAAAAGCTCAAAAAAGTTTCTTAATGAACCATGAAAAAACCATGAAAAAACTTTCTGATTGAAAATTTGTAAAATTTGCATAACATCAAGCAATAAAAAAGAGGACATAAACATTTTCACTGTGACGCAAATTGACTTGGTTCACTTGAGTCCAGCTTTATGTCCACTTTTTCGTCTCTAATAGTGTTGTCGTATATGATAGAGTGGTTCAAAAATATTATTGCGGTTCTATAGGCCATTTTGATGATACCCCGTACGCAACTCCCCCTATCGGTGTTATTACGTAGACCGCTTTTCTGAAAAAACGAAGCAAGATAGAGACATAAAAGTATAAATTTTTGATAATGGTTTTTCATTTGCCAAAAGGTCAGATTGTTAACTCCTGAGTCAAAATTAGATCGGGACCGATTCTTTAGCTTAATCGTCTCCCACTCGAAAGAATTGGAATTTAGATTCTGGCATTTTTCGAGAGCTGGTTGAAATTGGATTTAACATTAGTTATTCACTCTACAAAATACCCAATTCTAAAAATCTCAGAAAACTCGACAAGCAAAGTTTTGAATAATTTATTCGAAACAAAATAGTATTGACAAACAAAAACGTTAGACCGGATTTGTACATTGGTGAAAAAAACAATATGTTCTATTGTAATGAGTTAATTCATTAGACCCGTGCAGACATTTGAGATCAACAATTCAATAAAACCAGTATTATAAATTGTACCATACTGTCATATTGTTATACATGATGTTGATAATGAAAAAAATATATTTGATTTTATGATTATCAGTTTGTCCAGCAGTTTTCATGTGTCGCCTTTGAACCGAATGTTAGGGAGAACGTAAGACCTTCACGTACGTAGTTCATACATTTGACATGACTCAAAATGTAACTAGTGCCAGAGAAATGCACCTAACCCGATTCAATTCTGGTTAGGTTTTGCGTTTTTCGTAATGAAATCTGTTGAAAATTGCTGAAATCTCAAGTTTTCACAGTTCACAATGCATGTTAAAGACATGATACAACTATGATATGTCGAACAGTGTATGAAACACATATTGAGTTTATGCTCATAGGTTGAGGAAATCATTACCGAAAGCAAAGTTGAGGTTCACCGTGGGTATATTGCAAAGAAAATTTGCATTGTTAACGTTCCAGGAACACTGGTTTCTCAGAAAACTTCACATATTGAATTTCAATCGAGACTTCTGTATGTAATCGGATCGTCTCCACCTGCTTGTGCAAGTTAACACAGCAGAAACTAGATATACAGTACTATCCTGTATTTCGCTCGATAGAGACCATATCAGAAGTGATTGGGACGAATTTCGAACGTGTTGTGTGGCGAGTTTGTATTGGACGGCGGCCTGTAAGTGAATTTTGATCACTTTCAGAATACCTCTGAAAATTGGTTTCGGCTAAGTAGAAGTCTAGGAGTGTTCAACTGAGTAAAACCTGATGGAACCGCAGTAGTAGTTCAAACGTGTTTATGTTCCACTTCTTTCTTGTTTGTAATTTCTCGTTCCAGTCTTTTTTTGTTTGAGCTCTGTTTGAAAGAACTTATTCTAACTCGCACATATAACATAATATTAGAAGACTTCTCACGTGCCACTTTCCAACGCGTTTTTCACGTTTCTTTCACTATAGTTTTACTACTCACATAGAGTGATCGGTGGAGTTGACGACGTTGTAGTGGTTCGTACCGCCCGTTGGAGAACATCTATTTGGGCCCTCATCTCATCCTGGGCCGAGATCAACTTCTGCATGGAGCTGTGCATCTCGCAACCAACTTTAGAAAAAGAATTATTACACTCTGTAGAACAATAGTACAAATTATAGGTTCACATGAGCGTCACGTGACAAAGTGAAAAATCTGCGTCATGTCTCAGAATTGACATTTACATGATTTTCTCACTTCTATGGCACGCGTCTCCTAGGTTGGTGAGAGCAACTTCACTTCGACATTGTTTTTTATTCGAGTAAGCAATATTTCTTGTCGTTATGACTCGAAAACTCGGAATATGTACCTGAATTAAGTTTTAAAGATGTGACACGTTCAAAAAGCGACTTTGTTATGGATTGAACTTACCCTTGTGACTTGTTGGTTGTTGGCCAATTGCTTTCGCTGAACACTCGCATCTCGTTTTTTCAGACAATTGAATTTATTGAATCAATCAATTGAATATTTGAATCAATTGAATATTGAATTGAATCAATTGAATTGAATACAATCTAGATAAATTAAGAACATAGTTTGGAATTGATTATTCTATGCTTCCTGTTCAATGACGGGAGCTGAACAACCGATCAACATCATAGTAAAAAGTCTGCGATTTTCGTAGCCGAAATCACCCTATTAGAGCCTAATAGTACCTTGACTTTTCATGCGATATCACATTCAAGTTGCGCTCGCTGAGTTCTCACAAATAAGTATTTTGCTAAACACTCAACTAAAACTCTAAACTCACTCATGTATAGCTCGTAGAAATTTTCTTTGGTATTCCGTAAATGCGCGTCTGAACTCGGTCCGTTGTGCATGCATTTGTGTATCCGCCACGTGTGTTGAAGAACCTTAAAACATTCTCGGTCACCTTCGTAATCAAACCGCAATATAGTAGACAAACATCTAGTAGTCACGTGAAGTGAGCAATAGAATGAGGAATCGTGCAATTGTACGTTTCTGAGTTCTGCTGTGTTTAACGTTTTCACGTGACTGTGCAACTGACTGAAAGTGTTAACCGATCCGGAAATGAATGAAAACCGTATACGGTGTAGATCTCACGTATTTCAGAAGTGACTAAAGCTCAAATTCATACTGTAACAGTCCACGAGCAAATGACTGTGGTATAGAGGCTCAATGCATTATTGTAGTTTGACACAGAATGATCAAACCACAACACAGCTGAGAAGAGCAACATACAAATTTGTAGTGTATCGGCCTATATTGAACAAAAAACTTTACACGAACCTTAGCGGCAGCGTGTTTGTGTTCCTTTGTCAATCGACTGTCCTGCATGAAATTGTTTACATTCCGTTGTCCTTGCGATAGAAGAATGTTCCGTGAGATGACCGCAATCAGAATGGAAGATATTATGGCACCCTGAAAGTTGGACAAGGTCATTGAAATTGTGCAATGCTTCTGCAAACCCGCATGAAAAACATTTCAATCTTGTGGAAAGTTTCCGACTCGAACGATTCAGTTCCCCAACAAAAACAGAAAACTTCCACAACGATTTGATGGATCCTATAACCAATACCACCTTTTCAAATGATAACCCACTAAAGGAATGGAAGAGCGTGTATGAGCTGATTACAAGGTCAACGTGAACCCAACTAGAACTATTCAATAATGATTTAATATCTCACCACAACACCAACAAAAATGGCGATAATCCGTCCGCAATGCGTCTGCGGCACAATGTCTCCATAGCCGTTCAACATGAAGGTGATCGCTGGAATTGATATTTTAAATTGGTTAATTAATTATGAAACCTAAATTTCGCGCGAGATTCAAAAAAAACGTATAGTTCTTCTGAAATGTTGTTTTCTAAACTATGAGCATGAAATACTTTGTTGGTACTTTACTTTTGCCATCAGAACATGTAGTATGACAGATTATGTGCTCTGTTTTTCTCATGCAAATAATCTTTGTACTCTGTATCTGACAAAATACATATAAATATGCTTCATCTTCTTTGAATCTTAGAAGTATAACTGACCGATGAACCAGAGTGCATTAGAGTACAGAATGGAGGGCATTTTCTTGTCGTCTTCACTCTGACCAAACCTGAAAAATCAATACGACGTTAGTTTAATGGGATAACAAATCAACTGTCAATGTATTTCAAGCCAATCATGTGAAATGGAATGAAGTGAAACATGAAATAAAATATATGAACTTGAGACGTATGCTATTTTGAACAATTTCCAAGATATTTCACTTTTGTATACTAATACTTTTTGCAAAGGAATTAGACACGTTGCACATGACACCTATATAGAGTAATAGTACCAGTTAAGTTTAAAACGTAACTACTATATTTGCCCTCCACGTGAAGACTTTCTCTATAAACCTACCTTTCACATTGTACAAACGTCCACGAGGTGATCAACCAAAACGCGATGGTGAAGGTGGTTAGAAACATGATTGGCTGCTGATCCAAAACTGTTTTCATCACAAACGAAAAGTTGACTTGTAATCCGGTTGAGAGCGGCTAGCGTTCGCGTAGATGCATCCTGAAGGCAAATTTATTATTTTTGAATCCATTTAGAGAATTAAGTTGAAGGTATAGTTTTGTTGATTTCATTAGGGTGAATGGTAATGTTAATGGTTACACATTTGACACAAAAACTGGCAAATTTTAAACCTCAAACGATAGTTTCGATTTGATATTTTCCTGCAGGGGCAAGATTGTCAAGCGGTCACAATTGTATACCTCACAACATCATAGAATATACCTGCAGTTAAGTAAGCGTTCAAACTTCACTCAAACTCATTTCGAAGCCAAGAGCTATCACAAAAACTTGTGAAAAGTACTTACCTGAAACTGTTTGCTGTGCAGCACCATGAACCTCGCGAGAAGGTAGACCCCGAGACAGCATGAGAATTGACAACGGAGCATCTAGAGGGACCTGCAATGAATACGGTTACATATTCAGAAAAAAAATGTTAAGAAATATATTATAAGTTGTGCTGAACCACGCTCTGTTACACGTTATTCTAAACATCTCACACTTTCGAAAAAGCACTGAGGTACACCTTCACTCAACCCAATACGAGCAACGTGTAATAGGGTTTATATGCGTGTTTTCATACTTAGTTATTCAAAATCTCGAGATTATGTTATTGACGAAGTCTTTTGAGTCTGCTTGAGTTGATTTCTGAGAGTATTTTGTCAGACGAATTTCTGAATAAAAGTGAAACGGGGTGTTGGTAATCATAAAAGTTCTTATATGACTAGGTTCGCGTGACCATATTTAGATCACTAGAGATCATTAATTTACAGACTGTGTATTCTAGCACGCAAGTGGCATTCGCCAAAAGCTGGATAAAAATTATATTCAACTTATTAACACCAACACCCGTTTCACTTTTATTCAGAAATTCGTCTGACAAAATACTCTCAGAAATCAACTCAAGCAGACTCAAAGACTTCGTCAATAAATAATCTCGAGATTTTGAATAACTAAGTATGAAAACACGCATATAACCCCTATTACACGTTGCTCGTATTGGTTGAGTGAAGGTGTACCTCAGTGCTTTTTCGAAAGTGTGAGATGTTTAGAATAACGTGTAACAGAGCGTGTTCAGGCACAACTTATAATATATTTCTTAACATTTTTTTCTGATATGTAACCGTATTCATTGCAGGTCCCTCTAGATGCTCCGTTGTCAATTCTCATGCTGTCTCGGGTCTACCTTCTCGCGAGGTTCATGGTGCTGCACAGCAAACAGTTTCAGGTAAGTACTTTTCACAAGTTTTTGTGATAGCTCTTGGCTTCGAAATGAGTTTGAGTGAAGTTTGAACGCTTACTTAACTGCAGGTATATTCTATGATGTTGTGAGGTATACAATTGTGACCGCTTGACAATCTTGCCCCTGCAGGAAAATATCAAATCGAAACTATCGTTTGAGGTTTAAAATTTGCCAGTTTTTGTGTCAAATGTGTAACCATTAACATTACCATTCACACTAATGAAATCAACAAACTATACCTTCAACTTAATTCTCTAATGGATTCAAAAATAATAAATTTGCCTTCAGGATGCATCTACGCGAACGCTAGCCGCTCTCAACGGATACAAGTCAACTTTTCGTTTGTGATGAAAACAGTTTTGGATCAGCAGCCAATCATGTTTTCTAACCACCTTCACCATCGCGTTTTGGTTGATCACCTCGTGGACGTTTGTACAATGTGAAAGGTAGGTTTATAGAGAAAGTCTTCACGTGGAGGGCAATATAGTAGTTACGTTTTAACTTAACTGGTACTATTACTCTATATAGGTGTCATGTGCAACGTGTCTAATTCCTTTGCAAAAAGTATTAGTATACAAAAAGTGAAATATCTTGGAAATTGTTCAAAATAGCATACGTCTCAAGTTCATATATTTATTTCATGTTTCACTTCATTCCATTTCACATGATTGGCTTGAAATACATTGACAGTTGATTTGTTATCCATTAAACTAACGTCGTATTGATTTTTCAGGTTTGGTCAGAGTGAAGACGACAAGAAAATGCCCTCCATTCTGTACTCTAATGCACTCTGGTTCATCGGTCAGTTTTACTTCTAAGATTCAAAGAAGATGAAGCATATTTATATGTATTTTGTCAGATACAGAGTACAAAGATTATTTGCATGAGAAAAACAGAGCACATAATCTGTCATACTACATGTTCTGATGGCAAAAGTAAAGTACAACAAGTATTTTCATGCTCATAGTTTAGAAACAACATTTCAGGAAGAACTATACGTTTTTTTTTAATCTCGCGCGAAATTTTGGTTTCATAATTAATTAACCAATTTAAAATATCAATTCCAGCGATCACCTTCATGTTGAACGGCTATGGGAGACATTGTGCCGCAGACGCATTGCGGACGGATATCGCCATTTTTGTTGGAGTTGTGGTGAGATATTAAATCATTATTGAATAGTTCTAGTTGGGTTCACGTGACCTTGTAATCAGCTCATACACGCTCTTCCATTCCTTTAGTGGGGTTATCATTTGAAAAGGTGGTATTGGTTATAGGATCCATCAAATCGTTGTGGAAGTTTTCTGTTTTTTGTTGGGGAAACTGAATCGTTCGAGTCGGAAACTTTCCACAAGATTGAAATGTTTTTCATGCGGGTTTGCAGAAGCATTGGCACAATTTCAATGACCTTGTCCAACTTTCAGGGTGCCATAATATCTTCCATTCTGATTGCGGTCATCTCACGGAACATTCTTCTATCGCAAGGACCAACGGAATGTAAACAATTTCATGCAGGACAGTCGATTGACCAAGGAACACAAACACGCTGCCGCTAAGGTTCGTGTAAAGTTTTTTGTTCAATATAGGCCCGAGATACACTACAAATTTGGTATGTTGCTCTTCTCAGCTGTGTTTGTGGTTGATCATTCTGTGTCAAACTACAATAATGCATTGAGCCTTCTATACCACAGTCATTTGCTCGTGGACTGTTACAGTATGAATTTGAGCTTTAGTCACTTCTGAAATACGTGAGATCTACACCGTATACGGTTTTCATTCATTTCCGATCGGTTAACACTTTCAGTCAGTTGCACAGTCACGTTGAAAAACGTTAAACACAGCAGAACTCAGAAACGTACAATTGCACGATTCCTCATTCTATTGCTCACTTCACGTGACTACTAGATGTTTGTCTACTATATTGCGTTTGATTACGAAAGGTGACCGAGAATGTTTTAAGGTTCTTCAACACACGTGGCGGATACACAAATGCTTGCACAACGGACCGAGTTCAGACGCGCATTACGGAAATACCAAAGAAAATTTCTACGAGCTATACATGAGTGAGTTTTAGAGTTTAGTTGAGTGTTTAGCAAAAAAATACTTATTTGTGAGAACTCAGCGAGCGCAACTTGAATGTGATATCGCATGAAAAGTCAAGGTACTATTAGGCTCTAATAGGGTGCTTTCGGCTACGAAAATCGCAGACTTTTTACCTATGATGTTGATCGGTTGTTCAGCTCCCGTCATTGAACAGGAAGCATAGAATAATCAATTCCAAACTATGTTCTTAATTTATCTAGATTGTATTCAATTCAATTGATTCAATTCAATATTCAATTGATTCAATATTCAATTGATTGATTCAATAAATTCAATTGTCTGAAAAAACGAGATGCGAGTGTTCAGCGAAAGCAATTTGGCCAACAACCAACAAGTCACAAGGGTAAGTTCAATCCATAACAAAGTCGCTTTTTGAACGTGTCACATCTTTAAAACTTAATTCAGGTACATATTCCGAGTTTTCGAGTCATAACGACAAGAAATATTGCTTACTCGAATAAAAAACAATGTCGAAGTGAAGTTGCTCTCACCAACCTAGGAGACGCGTGCCATAGAAGTGAGAAATCATGTAAATGTCAATTCTGAGACATGACGCAGATTTTTCACTTTGTCACGTGACGCTCATGTGAAACCTATAATTTGTACTATTGTTCTACAGAGTGTAATAATTCTTTTTCTAAAGTTGGTTGCCGAGATGCACAGCTCCATGCAGAAGTTGATCTCGGCCCAGGATGAGATGAGGGCCCAAATAGATGTTCTCCAACGGGCGGTACGAAACCACTACAACGTCGTCAACTCCACCGATCACTCTATGTGAGTAGTAAAACTATAGTGAAAGAAACGTGAAAACGCGTGGAAAGTGGCACGTGAGAAGTCTTCTAATATTATGTTATATGTGCGAGTTAGAATAAGTTCTTTCAAACAGAGCTCAAACAAAAAAAGACTGGAACGAGAAATTACAAACAAGAAAGAAGTGGAACATAAACACGTTTGAACTACTACTGCGGTTCCATCAGGTTTTACTCAGTTGAACACTCCTAGACTTCTACTTAGCCGAAACCAATTTTCAGAGGTATTCTGAAAGTGATCAAAATTCACTTACAGGCCGCCGTCCAATACAAACTCGCCACACAACACGTTCGAAATTCGTCCCAATCACTTCTGATATGGTCTCTATCGAGCGAAATACAGGATAGTACTGTATATCTAGTTTCTGCTGTGTTAACTTGCACAAGCAGGTGGAGACGATCCGATTACATACAGAAGTCTCGATTGAAATTCAATATGTGAAGTTTTCTGAGAAACCAGTGTTCCTGGAACGTTAACAATGCAAATTTTCTTTGCAATATACCCACGGTGAACCTCAACTTTGCTTTCGGTAATGATTTCCTCAACCTATGAGCATAAACTCAATATGTGTTTCATACACTGTTCGACATATCATAGTTGTATCATGTCTTTAACATGCATTGTGAACTGTGAAAACTTGAGATTTCAGCAATTTTCAACAGATTTCATTACGAAAAACGCAAAACCTAACCAGAATTGAATCGGGTTAGGTGCATTTCTCTGGCACTAGTTACATTTTGAGTCATGTCAAATGTATGAACTACGTACGTGAAGGTCTTACGTTCTCCCTAACATTCGGTTCAAAGGCGACACATGAAAACTGCTGGACAAACTGATAATCATAAAATCAAATATATTTTTTTCATTATTCAACATCATGTATAACAATATGACAGTATGGTACAATTTATAATACTGGTTTTATTGAATTGTTGATCTCAAATATCTGCACGGGTCTGATGAATTAACTCATTATAATAGAACATATTGTTTTTTTTACAAATGTACAAATCCGGTCCAACGTTTTTGTTTGTCAATACTATTTTGTTCCGAATAAATTATTCAAAACTTTGCTTGTAGAGTTTTCTGAGACTTTCAGAAATGGTTATTTTGTAGAGTGAATAACTATAGCTAGAAATCGATTCAATTCAATTCCAATTTCAACCAGCTCTCGAAAAAAGCAAGAATCTAAATTCCAATTCTTTCGAGTGGGTGACGATCAACCTTAAACACATTGAGCGGATGTCTCTTAGTAAAAACTGTATGAGTTGTTTTTCTCCAAACTTTCACAAAGATAGTATTCTCATAAACTACCCATTGTGACACCTTGAACTTTTCGTTGATGTTTAAACTTGAGTTATAGGTTGTAGCTTAATGCCTTTGAGCTTAATCGTCACCCACTCTTCTTTCATCGTTTCAGAAAAAATCAATTCAATTTCAGTTCTCCTTACAATCAATTCTTCCAACACTTTCAATTCCGATTCGTTCAATGTTTAAAAAAACAATGTAATCAATTTCACTATTTTGCTCATTATTCTGAAGCGTGAAAAAGCTATCACGGTTTTGTTGGAGCCGTGTTTTTGTGTTTGCACGTTTCACGTCAAGCTTTGAATCACGTTTATAGTTATGAACGCCTATTTGTTTATAAACAGCACCAGGTGTCAAATTACAGCACAGGTGTAAACAGTTGCAGCCAGTTATGAGCAGAGTTCACGCTCCAATTAGGCACAAATCGAGTGGACCGTTATTCTCTTTATTAAATTTTTCTTCTTCTCATAATACGTGAGGCAGAAACACGTTACGTACTCGAAAGGTTAGTTTACTGTCTCGCGTTTTCTGTGAGTTCGAACGGATAAGCTGTTCGAGAAGAAAATCGATTATAGTGAGTGCCAGATTTATAAAGTTCTGTCTCACGCCGGGGTAGAACCTACGAGCAATAGTTTTGTAGCAGAGCGCTAACCACTGCGCTATAAGAGCACATAACGGGTAGCCTCCGGAATCGAAGAGATTCGTGTGTACACAGCGGAAAATGAGATATACATTACTCTCCCGCCTTTCCGTTGGCGACGACAATATAGAATTGTGATCTAGATTACGATTGATGTATTGTGTTGTTCTGCTAAAAACGCACAGGTCTTGCCAGTTCTACACAGAAATCATTTAAAAATAAGAGCAAATGAGTGGGTGGCCTGTAGTTTTTTCGGCGATTCTCAAACAGCCATTTCAGCTTACTGAATACGGTCACAGATTGTTAAAATTTCAAAAACTCTCATTTCACAAACGTTAATTTTATTTCTGTTCAGTTCGATAATTTAGTGTTATTTCACTAGTAGCAACTATATTATGTCATCGTCGACACAATGTTCTGTCAATTCTTATTTTCCACAAACTGAATATTATGCAATATTCACGAATTTCCCGTCGAAATGTTGTTTCTTGCCCTATTGACCATTTCAGATGTGGTTTTTTGGAAGGTTTATTGGATAGAATTCCTCCACCCTTTTCGGTGGAGCATTATTCGATATCATTAATTCATTAATTATATTAGCACCGTATGTTCTGAATCTAACACCACATAAACTGAAATAGAACATTATCTACCAACTTTTCAGTAGAAATGCTCTTTTTTCTTCTGTGGAGCTCAATTTGTGTAGTTCTGTCTGGAGTCTCGCCAGATAGAATCCCACCACCCTATCTGGTGGAGCACAAGTCGATACCACCCAATCAACCGGTAGTTATCAAGGTGTCAATCAATATCTATGAAAGCCATATGGTTAGTTGATGTTTTTTTTTTAAATTTCCACCCAGCTTCTGGTTTGAAGACGTTGATTACATCACGTAAATGTCACATAGAGCCACGTCAAATCCGTAGCATAGATATAGGATTTGTCATTAGGGTTGTTAATCAATTCCAAAAAGCAAGTCAATTCCAATTCCAATTCTTTTCGGATTTTCAGAAACCACTCAATTCCAATTCCAATTCTTTCTAGATTTCAAAAACCAGTCAATTCCAATTCCAATTCTAGTCAGTTTTTGGAAAATGAGAATTGTCAATTCCAATTCCTCTCAGGTTTTCAAAGCCGAGTCAATTCCAATTCCAATTCCAATCAATTCCAAAAAATCTCAAATTTTCAATTCCAATTCCAAATCATTTTTCCGATTTCATGGCAGTTTTTTTTCAAAAAACGCAGAGAAACAAACAAAAACTGTTAGTTTCTGTTAAAGTGAACTTGATACATCAAAAACAATAGTAATTTAGTGAAAATTAAACCTGTATAAATTCCGAGAGAAAATCAAGTCAATTCCAATTCCAATTCCAGTTGTTCTGACATACGAAAGAATTGGAATTGCAATTCCAGATATATTTTGACATAGAAAAGAATTGGAATTGCAATTCCATTCCAAATTATGGGAGATACGCTCTTGGGACGCAATTAGGCTGAGCTCGCAAACCGGAGCGAGACAGCCACAAAAGTGGGTCAAATATGGGGTCGTCCCAGGCGCCGCTCTCGCTCAGCTCGGAATTATGCAGGAATTCGTCCCAGGTGCACACTTCGTTCAAAAAACGAAGATGTTTGCACATTTTCTTCCGTAATACGGAGTGCGAGTGTGGGTTCGTTAAGACCTGACACTACATCTACAACACAAACTGCTGTTTTTTATTTATCTGTGTGAATATTTCGCAACCTATTGAGTTCATCATTTTTATTTTTTTCCATCAAATGATTATTTAGTTTAATTATTTAACATAAAAGTTGACTTCACTTTCGATTTAAGGCTTAGGCTTAGGCAAACCACCGTCCCGAGGGTTTTTCCGGCACTCCGTGGTAACGATTCACACAGACAAATAAAAAAACTGCAGTTTGTGTTGTGGCCGTAAGGCCGTGTTTCTTTAAGGATTAAAGAGTTGTTACTCTTTCTTAGTGAGGCAATTTTCATTCCGTATTTCTTAAACGTTAATTCACGTCTACACTTTTACCCTTGCTTTAACTCATGTTTCTTGTTCTACGTGACATTTATTTCTCTTTGCGTCCAATTCTTGTTAATGAGTTTAATGAACAACAATATTAAATTAAAGAGAGGGTGCGGCATTTCGGACGCAATTATAAAGAGTGTGCGGCGCCTGGGACAATAAATTATTTCGGCGCGGCTGCTCGGACGCAATTAGTGAGACTGTGCGGCGTCTCGCACGCAATTAAAAAATCCAGAATTCGTCCCACGAGCTGTAGTTCCCAAAATTATTTGACATTCAAGAGAATTGGAATTGCAATTCCAATTCTTTTTCACACACAAAAAGAATTGGAATTGCAATTCTTTTGGAAGATTATCTCAATTCTTTCAATTCCAATTCCAATTCCAATTCCAATTCTAACAACCCTATTTGTCATTCATGATGATAACTGTAGTAGTAGTTTTACAATTTTCAGACCGCTAAAATAACGTGAGTGGTATCGACATGGTTAACTTTCCGTGCATTTTTTAATGATTCTTCCATCAATCTTTCAGGACTTCGATACCGACACACTTACAATATTTGGCGCAGTGGAATTGGTTAGTTATTGATTTTGTCAATTTTTTAATTGCAAATTCAGGGTCGCACTGAATTTTTTTGTAACTTATGAGTTTCAAAGAAAATACAACAGGATCACACTACAAACCCACCTATATTGATCAGCCTACATCCTGATCGTCTGAAAAAAAAAAAAATTTTCTGCGAATATTAGTCCATTCTATTCTGTTCTACTTTAACCAAATCAATTTTCTCAGGAATGGCGAGATATTCGTAAAAAGTACTCCTCGAAGGACTATAATCACGTGATGTTCGACGCCGGAATCAACTTCCAGCAGTACAAGGCCGTAGAGAAGAACATGTGGATACCGGGCATCAAGAAACACCTGCAGGTTCTCACTTATAGGTGAGTCTCTCTCTTCATCTTTTTTCAGTTTCTCTCTCTCTCTCTCTCCCACTGTCCCCCCCCGTTTCTTTTGTCCTCTGTCTCGTTCTCTCTATAACTCACCAAAACTCCTTCCAGAAGTGCATCTAACATGGTTTCCGACCTGATAGTTCCATACAAAAGTGGAATCATCTACCACAACGTGCGCTTCATAATGCCGATTGCGTGTAGACAGGTATAGTCTAATTTTGGGTTATTAGAGTCGAACATGGAACTTCAATCGACTCGAGAAAATTCGAAAGTTTCTCGATTTTTCGCCAAACTCGAAAACTCGAAACTTTAGACTTGATCAACAACCCTAGTCTACTCTAAGCATGTGTAGCATGTCTATTTCTGTACAATGAAATGCCAAGAACATAAAGAGTAGACTTTAGCGTAAGCTTCCATTTACCCCAACCAATTGCCGATGCATTACTGAACAAGTTCCCAAGAAAACAGTCTGGTGCGATAGCGTACTGTTTCACGTTGGGTGACCATAGGTGTACAAGCACATATTTCCGTATGTATGATGAGGGTTCCGTGAAAGCATATTCTTCTCGATAGTAATGTATTGTAACGTGGAACGCAGTCAACCCACATGGCGTCGAAAACCTGCTTAAATGAAATAGTTATAAAATAAAACCACGCAGATGAAAATGTGCCAGAATATTCTAGAACACTGTTAGTCTTATAAACTAGTATTGATCAATTAACTTTCGTTCCTCGCCCTAGAATTAACTGTGAATTATTCATCTTCAGGATTCAGTGAACTTTCCGTATGACACTTATTGGTGTTGGCAGCAGCTGAGCGAATATGAGAGTAATGAGACGCTCTATTATAAAGGTAGGTCAAGTTACGGGTAGGAGAAAATGACCCAAAAACAGTTGTGCTATGTGAAAATATGTAAACCACTATTCAACTACGTGTATGGGCTTGTAGTTCTTGGATATACGAACCTTTATAAGTTTGTTCGTAATCTGGAATTACAATTAATTCATTTGAGCACAGAACAATGAAAGCTTCTCCGAAGTTCTTCAACCGTTTACGTACGTTTCACATTTGATGCAGTTCATCGCGCTGGAGCTAACACTTACCACCCGGTGTTCAATCTTTTCCACGTAACAAACCTCTATTTTCGAAGTTCATACACAGTTCATGCACATGTCCCGTTCGATTGTGATTACTACGATTCGGTTATACAGGACCAAGTCAACGTTGAAAAAATAGTTACACTCGGAATGGCCGTGTCTTAGTGTTTCGATGTGAGAATATGTAAACCACTAGTCAATTACGTCGCCTTCAAAGTTATTATTTGGTTCAGCCTTACTTAATATTGGTTTATTACATATCGATTTTTCAGCTCCGAGCCCGGATCAGAAAATCGTGGAGCTGGCACCAACATCCAAGCACAACGGCCACAAAATTCTGGAAGTCAAATCGGACACTTACCTGAAGGAAACCGATATGTGGGACGGGTGAGTTCTTTCAGCTTCAGTGATTTATATCTATAAGTTTGCGAGGCAAACTCAAGTCAAAAGTAAAGAGAAATTGCATCTTTCGAAAAGACTGCAGACTTTTACCTACCTTGATACAAGCAAACAGCTATAGCGTACTCGGGTTTAGCTGTTTTCGGGAAAAAAACTAAGCATTCAGTTGGATTTTCTCTTTCCATAGCAACATGTGTGTTCCCGGCCCCATACAAAATCGATGGTACGATGTCCACAATGGTTTGAGAAAATCAAAAAATCAATACAGTGAGCATCAACAGTTGTTGCGTGGATACAGACCAAACTACAGCGAATATTTGGACACTCTGTAACTTTTTATCTTCACTGTAGCCATTCTGTGGCTGTTTTCTAGTTGTTTTCTAGCAATAACGTGAATTGGTGTGTTATATAGCGAACATCAACTTGTAGATAATTTTTTTTAATTAATATCAGCTTCAGAACCAGACCAGTATTCGTATCTGGAATCGATTTTGGATTTCATGTGCAACGTGTTTCCCCCCGCGCGATATCTACCATCGTGGTACCAATCATAGGTAACCATTTCTCATTTCTTTCGGTTGCGGTTCAACTTCATCGTAAATCTCATGAGATTACCCCGAGAGAACAGCTCGTCGCGTACGGGCCGCTCCCAGCAAATAAATGGTAATATATAATTGTCGGATAACTATGTCATAAGATCACGTGAACATGACCTCAAATCTTTGGTCAATTTTCCATAAATCATCTCATAAAACCGAAATATTTTTTTGACACACAACTGCTGTAAGGAATAGAATCGCTACTAGTTTTCCACGCTCAATCATGGTCTTCAGCCCACTTTAAAAAGTTGGAGGTCTCGTAATAAAGTTTTCCCACCTAATATCTGATTTGTTTTCAGTGATAACTTTGATGGACGCTGTATTGTTTGTCTTTACTACCAACATGTACCTAAGCGCCTCAATGTTGCCTGCGTTTTGTATCCATTTCGAGGATATGACCTTCACGAATACCCTGTACGAATGGCCACCGATTGGTTAGTTTTTCGGTGGTTTTGTTTGTTTCGAACTGAAGTCAATGTGTTACTAGTCAGGAGAATGGTCAGATGGAACGTTGGAAAGGATTATGAGATCTTTTCAAGTTTCACGTGTGAAACTTGTCGATGCGTGAATAAATGAAGATTTTGTTCGAATCACTGGAGTTCATCAAACTTCATGATTTTATAAATGTTTCGATTCATTCGAAAGCTCAATTTGTCTGTTCTTGAAGACCTTCGCTTGGTTTAGGTTGGATGAAAGTAACCCAATAAATTTTCCTCGAATCATCTTCTCTAACTATTCACTTTTATATAGTTGCAGTGCTACATGTACCAATGTGGCAAGATACTTTTTCAATCAAATAAACAATCAATTCTATTCTATTCATACTCATCCTATTTATAATCATCTGTTTTCCAGCCATCTGGTTCTTTGCCCGTCTATTGTCCTCCATTTTGTGCAATCTTTGGCGATTCCTCACGTGCATCTCCTCGAAGAACTTCACCGCCACCACCCAGTACAACACACTTCTTGAGGACTCTGACGACACTCAGAACACGGTAGCCTCGTGTTGCGCTGTGTGGCTGAGGATGGCACTGGTTACTTGGAGAAGAAGAGCTGCTGTTCTAATTTTCTCCACAATCATCTTTTACGGAACACTTTCGGTTCAAATTCCCCACTTTTTTAATAAGAAAGCGGTTGTGGAACCACTTTTCGAATGACGTTTTTTGAGATATACAATGATATGTGGATAAGTCACAAAAAATGTGTAGAACTCAAACTCTGTTGTGCTCCACTCACTTGCTTTTGAAATTCAGAATTGTAATTACCGTTTGTTTTCTCAAATTGTGATTTTCCGATTGGGTGTGTGATCTGTGCAGTGACTTTCTAATTCCTGATATGTCTAATTTTTAATAATACTATCGTTAAAATCTGGTTTGGGCGCATGAGAAATGTGCGAATTGTGTGAAGTGTTCTCATTCTGGCTATGAAGCTCATTGAACAATCACCAACTCTTACCAACTCAAATAGTTTGCCAACTTAAAAGAACAATATAATAGCAAAATGCTGCTCAGCTGAATCAGTATGGTTTGAATTGTTCAAATAAACATAATTGTTTTCAGAGTGTGAATGAGATATCAAAAACAGTCACAGAAAAGAAAAGGTGAACTAAATTTAGGTGAGACGGTGCGATTTACACACACGTACTAAAAATAAATGAATAAATCACACAAAACACCATTGAATGTTAACTTTATAATTGCGTTTCCATGAACTCAGGCGGCGT